>JAODAL010000454.1:0-257500 GCA_025379985.1 Phyllomedusa bahiana | reverse complement strand
AAATCGCATAACAGCAAATGTGAAAGCAGTAATGTCAGGCCTATTGGCTGTCACCCAGCTTTTCACAGATAGAACAAAGATCATTGAGTCAATGTGTTATATTCTGACTTCAGGGGGAAATGCTATTTAAGTCATAGTTACATAGGATGGTTGAAAAAAGAGGTCCATAAAGTTCAACGTAAAGTGGTGAAAAATGTGGATGAATGGAGGGGCATGCAGAGTTTTTTTAAACTAAATTTCCCGTACTCATAAAGACTTTGTAACCCATAAGGCAAGAAACAATCTGCCCTAAAGATTTTGTTCCTGATCCCAAAGTTGCCATCAGACTGGATCCAGATATTTTATACGGCTACATACGTATTAATAATATTTAGTAGTAAGTGGTTATCTTGAAACTCTCAATTGTTCCTGCTGTGACCACCTACTCAGGCAGGTTATAACTCTTGGAGGAATAGTCTTGGAATTTTTTACTATAAAAAGCGCACTTCTTGGGCTATGTTGAGTATTGTAGCTCAGCCCTATTCAAGTTAATTGGACTGAGCTGCAATACCAGCTGTAATCCATACAGTGGCGCTATTCCAGGAAAGAATCAGACTTTTTTCTTACCCTAGACAACCAAATTATTCAGTATAATGCATTAGGATCCTGCCCAGACAAGGACAAGATCTGCTGCAAACCATCACGGTCTTGGATCTCTGGGAAATGAAGTGTTTTTTCTAATCCACTATTACACATGAGGCCGCTTCCTTTCATGTATGAATATGATATGGGCGTCACTGGTCTCAAATGTTCTAATATAATTAATGATGTTCATGTTAGCTCCTTACTGGAAATTGTTCAGAAGACATGTGCTTTGCCCCCGGCAGTGACGATGAATGTGACCTGATACTATTCCTTACAGTAATCTCCCCAGGTCTTACCTCACTGACATAAATCCCCATGTCGTCCTCGTCATCCGTCCTGTAGCACACCGTCAGGCCCAGCTTATCTTGGCTGTTCAGTCTGTACAAGTCTATTTCCTGATGGAGACAATATGGCAGTTGTAAGCGCATATGGATGTAGCAGCCATAAGTTTGTGAGATGTAGAAGCAGTGGGTATTTCAGACAGAGGTGCCAGGAGGGCAGTGCTCCACCATTACTTTTTTTCCCCTCACAACAGGCCCATATGAGGAGATAGGACACTGGTCATGGGACCAGAGGAGCCAAATGCTTCAGCTGTATGTGGCACTGAAATAACTTATGGCAGCCCTGCTGTCAGATGATGCAGAGCTTTGTTTTTCAGACATTACATTGAATTGCTGTGTACTTTAGATGAAACAGGGCTAAGCTTTTGTATGTAACAGAGCTGGGTTGGTCACATAAGTGAGAGCTGCGCCTCAATGCAAAGCTGAAGTTTTGGCCGTTTGTGAATTTTTCATACAATGTAGGGCTGAATTTTACAGATTCAGATGCCGGATTTTGTCAACGTATTTTTCCATGCGATATAGGGTAGAAATCCAAGGGGCGACCTCAGATTTCTGCCACATTTTGGGAGACATGTATGAAAACGGTCTAGGTCTAAGACTTTCCTTGTTGCCCATAGAAACCAATCAGAGCGCCCCTTTCATGCTTTCAGAACACTCCGATTGGTTGCTATGGGCAACAAGGAAAGTCTTAGACCTAGACAGTTTTCATACATGTGGCCTTTTGTCTTCTTTCTAGATGCGGATTTCATTGCATTTTAAAGAACCACTCTGGGGTTTTCTTTCACATAGTTCATTAGACAATGTGTTTAGGTACACAGTAGTGTCAGTATCTGCAGCTGGATACAGGAATTCTCACTGCTGCAACTGGGTCCTCTGAGTGGATGAAACACACAGATAGGATGGTTGTGTGAAGCTCTCTATGCATTTCTATTAGAGGTTCAAAGTCAGTTTCACAAGAATGTATACAGACTATGGGCCAGATTTGTCAATACTGTAATACTTAGACCATGTAAATTTAGACTAAACATGTTTCATAGCATTGATAAATCTAGAGCGTGTTTAGACTCTAGTCTAAATTTACACCTTCTATTAGTTGACTTACTCTCTGCCTTAAAGGGGTTTTGCCGCAAAGGCAAATTGACGTGGGAAGTTTGAAAATTAAATTATAAACATTTTCACCATTCAGCATTATTAAAAATTCTGCACCGTTTTTGTCTTAGCTGCTCCTTTAGTGATCCATTGTTTACAGCTCGTCTCCAGGGGATACGACCAGGGCTGAGAGCTCCTCAGTCCTGGTCACACATGCTCAGACATCACCTCTCTTCTTAGGTAGCTACTGAGTGTTCAAACCCCGGGTGCTGTCACTCTACTCCTGTCCTTTGGACTAGTTAGTAATAAGTCAAACAGTGCAAATAAAAAAATGAGGTATGTGTATTGATAAAGAGGAAGAAAAAATCCACAAGTTAAGTTCCTGCAGGGATTTGAACCAAGGACCCTTGTGCTATAAAGCAAAAAAAATTTCCTCTGAGCTACAGTGTAGCTACTTACAATTCTATACATAAACAGACTTTTCGTTCAATAGAGAGAAAAGGCATGGTGATGTCAGCCTGCTGGGTGACAAGACATGCAATTCAAACAAATCACACACGCCCCCTTCTGAGCACACAGAGCTGAAGAACTGGATGCAGAAGGTATGAAATAAGATCGTGACAAAACCCTTTTAATAAAGAGCAAAGCCGCTTTTACCGAGGACCCTTTTTATCGAATTAAGTGCAGAAATGTCTAAAAACACATAATAAATGTGGTGTAAACCATGTATGCCATCATTTTTGGCGCAAATTATGTCACAATTCTGGCGCAATTGCTTTAATAAATGTGCCCCACTGACTTCCTGTCAACATCAAAAGCATTGGGGGGGGGGGGGGATGTATTAAGGCTGGAAGAAAATCCGCCTAGATTAATGAGAAGTGCACTGGAGTAAAATGCGCCTCATAGCTTAATATATTTGAGGCCTCTTTCAGTGTCTCTGCTACTGTCTATAATAAAAAAAACCAAATCATCTGGGATCTCTAGTTTAATTTATACCTTTTTTTGGTGCAAACATTGTTGGGCAGAGTGCTCCTTTTTGCTAAGCTCCACTCATTTTTTTAATTAAAAAATAATTAAATGTCATAAAAAAAGTGAATACCACTTGCACAAAAGTTTGTAACTTTTTTACACCTGAATATTGGCGCAAATTGATTGATTGATACATTTCCCCCTGTGTCTTTTAGCCAATCACAGTGCAGATCTCAAAACAAACTGTTGCATCAGTCAGAAATCCTGTATTCAGCTGCAGGTAAGCAAAATTACTGACGCTGCTGAGCACCTAAAAGCATGGACTAATGAAGTAATGGGAAAAAAACTTGAGAGTGGTCCTTTAAGGATGCAAATTAGCCCCGTTCAATAGCTTGTGGCATATTTTTTTTGAGTTAAATAAATGTGGAAAACGCAGAGATAACTGCCCCTGTTTATTTGTCGTATAACGTATCACTCAACAAAAAAAATGCACCCTGTCCCTGGATAGTGCATTTTCCCATTCAAGGCCATGGAACACTTAGGGTAGATTCACACGGTGTCTCTGTGGCGTATAGCGGCGCGCACTGTGTGTGTTGCTATACGCCTGGTGTTTTATTAGTACACACTGGCCAGCACATACTTCTAAAATGCTCTGTGCGGGCTCCCATAGATTTCCACTTTCCTTGGTGCGTGACATGTCACTTCTTTCTCCCGGCGCGGAATATGCATCAGGGAGAACGGCGGGTAATCATAGCACTCAATGAGAGCTATGGATTACCGTATTTGCGGGACGTACTTTGGGAGGTGCAATTACACCCCGAAATACGCCATGTGAATATACCCTTAGAGATGTATTTTTCACATGTATTGTGATGTGTGAAGTAGCATCATAATATGTTTGAAAAGATGCAGTTTGAATCTAGCCTTAGACGATACAATACAAACCAATAATTTCAGATGTTAAAGAGCTGCATTATTTCAGACAAGGAGTTTTTCAAATGTGAGCTTTTTTTCCCCATAATAATAAGCGGAGTTCCCCAGATGAAGCAGAGCTAGGTTTGCCACTAGGTTTGTCATTCTGATGCCACTCTATTTTATCTGTGGTTTTACATAGATTCATCTACCTCTAACCACAAATCAAGCATCATGAATTGCTAAATGACAAATTTGGCTCGACTCCATCTGTATTCCATTCCCTCGGAGACATTTCATTCTGGTGATGTATATCTCAGATCACTTTTCATTCCCCTGAAAAAGGACCGGTTAACTTACTCAGCTCGCAGTGATTTTACATCAGAGAGATCAATAACCTGCGATCTGGGTCTATTCGTCAATAGCAAGCCATTCTACAAAATCAGAGAAAAAAAGCCCTTCTATTGATTCTTTTGTCAAGGGGACATTTCCTACAATGTCCACACTGTGAAAGTACAAAGGCGCCAAAGACGCAGTAGTATCATTTGTTCTCCGCTTTTGACATGAGAAGTAGTAAATGTAATTGGGCAGAGGTTGAAAAAATGGCTTTAGTGACGTGAATTTGGGAAAGGATTCCAGCAGCTGTTTATTAGAGAAATGCTTTCCCTGTTGAAATGAATTGTATTGGACAAAATGTGCTATTATCTATCTATCCGTCTATCTATCTATCCACACGCCAACTCTTCTGAATGTCAGGAACAATCCTGGAAAACAGGGACTTCCATAAGAATAATAATAATAATAAAAAAAAACAACCTCTTCTCACTCCTGTGCTTCACTCCATTGTCTGTGGTGGCAGCTGGGAGAAGAGGGAATCACAGGAGAAGGTAGAGGTGTGTATCTAGGGCAGTGTTTCTCAACTCCAGTCCTCAAGACCCACCAACAGGTCAAGTTTTCAGAATCTCCCTCAGAATGCACTGACAATAATGATATCACCTGTGCAATGCTAAGGAAATCCTGAAAAGATGACCTGTTGGTGGGTCTTGAGGACTGGAGTTGAGAAACACTGATCTAGGCTGAGGTCTATAAAGAGGTAGTAGTTTAGGGTTTGGGACCTATAAACAGGGTGTGATCTGCTTTGGAATCTGTAAACTGGAGAGTCTGGTTTGGGATAAACAGATAGCATCTAAAGTCTCTGAAAGGGGGGATCTGGTCCAGAGCCTGAAGTGGTCTTGTCTTGGGTCTATAAACAAGAGGTTCTCTTCTGGGGTCTGTATTTTTGAGGGTATCTGGGGTCTATATGAGTTTGTGGGGTCTGCAAGAGTCATGATTTTTTTTCGTCAGTATGTCTTTGCTTAGGGTAGGCCTGTACAATATGTGGCCAGCCAAAAATGTCTAGCACCCCGAAATTGCCTACTGAAGGAGGAGAGAGAGGTGCGCCTGTATACACCCTGCACAAACATAGGCAGTGCCATGTGATTTTGGGGCGGAGGTGGGCCGTCTGGGGGTATCTCAGAGTGGTTCAGAGTCAGTCCTGGGTGTTTTTAACCCCCATATTCTGCCAAATTGTTCAGGTGTGGTTTAGCAAGTCTTGTCTGCGATCTGTATGTATTTAGGTGATGTAGTGTGTGTGGTCTGTAATCATTTGTGGACATGCTGAAGGGAGTGTGGGGGGGGGTCATATATAATATTTGGGATTTAACATCTATCAATCCTCTCTCACAAAAGGGTATTCCTATCTCATAAATTGATGGCATATACTAGGACCTGCTAGCCCTTTATGATCAGTTGGGGTCCCTCCTGTGAATCACAGATCTTTTTCACCGTGTAGCCGAGAGGCCGGGAGCACTGCTGTGCAGAGAGACTGAGAAGGGGCTGCATTAGAAAGCAGAGCTATTGTCCCCTCAGTCTCAGGATCAGTCAGGGTCCCAGTGATCATAAAGTGATGGTATATCCTAGCAGGATAACTTTTAACATACTGGAAAGCTTGTTACCATTATTTGAGGTGTTCTGACAAATAGGGGCAACCGGTTTCGTTAACGAGGTCACTCGTCTGTAAACTGAGTAGAGGGGTCCTACTGGTAGTGTCGACAGCAGCTCTTTTTAGCTGCACTCTGCTCAGTCCTAGATAGAGAAGCCATGAGTAGGACTACCCCCACACTATTTTAAAATACTCTAAAAGACCATTTAAAAAGGGGTTAATCCAGAAGACCCCTCTAATTACAATGACTCCTACATGCAATAATGATGCATCATTGCTTAAAGGGCAATTCCATATATGGGCCTTTTTTATTCTTACAAATAAGTGAGAACAATCAGAATAAGTCATCACTACATGTAGATGGTAGCATTCAAAAGATAAAAGACCCTTGATATAAAATACCTCTTAGCCCTTTGTGATAGGGTGGTAAGAAAGGGAGAGTGGAACTGTTATTTGACCCCGAGTTACACGCAGCGTGCAGTAAAGAGAGGCTCTGCTGTGAACAGTGACCGGATTAACCGCAGGTTATGCGCTCACTCTGGCTCCCGTCTCTCTGGGGATAAGTAGGCAATGTATTAAGGAGTCTCTGTCAGCCAATTAAGAAATTGGCATTGACATGATCCTTTCGCTGGACCAGATGACAGCCCTTCCCCCTCGCCATGGACATAAGGCAAGAGGGTGATCTTAGCTCCCTAATGGGGAAAACATTTAAATACGACATCTGTGCTAGCAGTCACAGATGCAGCCCCCCTGTCACTTTTGCAGAGTGCAATTTTTAAGATCCATCCCTGTCCTGATTCCGCAGCCTTCTTTTATGACAAATCAATATAAATTAGCGCAAACTTAAACACAGAATACCATATGCAAGATGTTATCCTGTACATGCGACAAGGGGAAGCGCGGACTGGCTGAAGTAAAACAAGCTCATGTGAATAATTGATAGAAAATGTGGTTTGACAGCTGCTTTAACTAGTAATCTCTGCCGCCTGGCATGGGCTGACGCACTTGTAGGCTCCAATGACATCTCCACTTGATACTTAAACTGGTTTTCTGGTTTCAGACTTTTTTTTATTCTATTATGAAAAGTTCTGCAGCAATCAAAAATACTTTCTGCTTCAATTCATTATCAGATTCAAGGTTTCTGCTTGCTGTCAGTGAAAGGAAATTCAGAAACATGTTCTGATCCCGTGTTACTCACACATTTGCATGGCTTGTTACAGGAGGGAGCTTTCAGCATAATATTAGCACAGGTCAGTCTATTTATCTAAATTAGACCATTTCCAGTCTTTGACAGCAAGCAAAGTATATTTGAAAAGTGCAGAACTTTTCATTGGTGCTATGTAGAAAAAAAAAAAAAAAAAGTGAAATAATATTTTATTGCATATATAACAAGTGGGAAATGATAGGAAGGGAAAGCTGTTGTGCCAATGCACACAGGAAGCTACTTCATGCTGCAGGCTCGGTGATAGTTGAAGCAGCTAGAGCATATGAGAACCTCAATAAACAGCGCTCCATATTGCAGCTTCTTTAGTTCCATCACAGCCATTTCCTTGCGTATTGGAGCCAAGAAAGCCATTGGGAAGGCCACGTCCCCACGGCTCCGGTTTACGGTTTTGCAAACCGTCTGAAAAACCTGCCGCAAACTTTTACACAGGCCGCTATGAAAAACCCGCGCAGCAGCCCTGTGCACGGCACAAAAACCGGACAAATACCGGTTGGATCAACTGACCGGTATTTGTCCTGTACCGTGGGGACGCGCCCCAAAGGGTAGTAAAATTAGCGTGAGAGAAAATGGAACAGTTGCCAGTAATTTTAGGCTTTAGTTTCACAAAGGAAGCTTAAAGGGGCTTTCGCACTGCAAAGATTAGCTTTTAACATGATGAGACAGTTAAAGGGGTAGTCCTGTTTCGGGAAATCCTCTTCGTTGACCGCTTGTTGCTAGCTGCGATCCGGCCCTGCATGTGAATGGTGGCACTAACACCGTCCTCCTCATTCCCTTCTATGGAAATTCCGAGTACTATGGAACTTCTATGTAAGTTCCGAGTTCTGTGACTACCCCTTTAAATTAAGACCTTTTCTAAATACATTGGTCAATAGATTTTACTTTGGTCATGAGATAAAAGACATTTTATGTGTGCTGAGTGCATACAGGTTTCTATGGTTCCCTAACTATAAGTGGCCGTTCACATGGCACAGTGCAAATACCAGTTGGAAATCCCAACCGGTATTGGCACTGTTTTGGGGCCATGCAAACGGCGCGGGAGGCACGACTTTTCTCCAGTGTTTGCAGAGAAAAGCCCTCCCCATTCACATTGAAATGTTCATATTCCGCCCAAAAAACGGGCGGAAGAATGAACATGTTCAATGTTTTTCGGACTGCCAGCGGTGTAAGAAACCGTCCGGCGGAAAATCCGTGCAGTGAGGACCGCTGCACGGATTTTCCATTACAGTCCGTGTAAAAGCTTGTCAGCCGGTTTTCAAAACCAAAAAACGTCCACAAAACCGGCTGAAAAACAGTGCAGTGAGGACAAGCCCTAACTCTGTTATCTGATTATAGCAGAGAACTTAGAGCAGGGAGTGAGGTCACCATGAACAGACTGAGCTCCAGAGAAAACTAATTATTTCTAACAAGATTACAGATAAGCCATTGTTTTCAGTCCTTACAGCAGGTGTACCTTGTGTTTACTGAAGAGCTAACATCTCCTGCACTAAGCTTGTCTAGGAACACACCCTTTTGAATACTGAAATGGCAACATCCATCTGATTCAATAATACATTTGTAATAGGAATTTCAAAGAAGAGCACAACACCGTTTTAAGAGAAGATTCTCCAGAATTGTTATTTCATGGGGAACACAAGGATTTACTAAAACAGACATGTCAATAGATGCCACAGGTCCACTTTAAGAAATAAGGTCCGGCATATGCAAGATAGGTGTAAAATCATAAGATCAGTAGTAAGTGACAGAAAGAAACGTGAAGCTCCACCCCTGAGGAACCCAGCCTGTACTCATCTTCTGAATACAATTCTCAGTTATCTTGTCTACAGTATTTAGAATTTCACATAATTTGGCCTGCTAATACCCAAGAAGTAGCAGACGGATTGAACATTCCATGATTATTGCAACCTTGACTATTTCTATACAAAACTAGCATTCAATTATCTCAGACATTAAAAAGACATACCTCTAATTCTAACTCATCTCTGTCAATATCTTGTGGTAAACCTCCCATGAAGTCGTTGGGGTCAAAATATTCGTGAGGTGACGAATGCCTGGAAAAAAAGCGAGGATTTAAGAAACGCCTCCTTTTCTGGCTAACGACCAATTATTTTGTTATTCTCATTTGCATATAGTAAATTTGTCTAAAGTGCAAAACCTCTAGCCTGTATTATTCATAATTAAAACCTGCTAAATGGTAAGTTGAAGCAATAATAAGGATGATACTTTGGTACAATTTGTGTTTAGGACAGAACTGGGGTCAGCCATTTTTGAAATGCAAATAGTTCATTAATAAAACAGGAAAGTGCAAGGATTATACGACAGGATCATGGTATCTGCCATTCATTTCTTATTTCTCATCATAAACAAGACAAAGCATAGCAGGAAGAGCGTTACAATGTGCCAGGCAATATCATCTCAACCAGTGAATCTATCTATATTTCTATCTAATATCTAGAATCCAGCCCTGTATAAGCGATCGGCGGCCATCCTGATATCAAAGTCAATGTCTGTCACTGGGTGACCTGGCAGAACTGTGAAGCCGCAGCTATTTTACAACTTGCTTTGCTGGAATTCCCATTCTCAGTTGGACACATCAGAGTTTGCTTGATGCACTGCCCTGGCACTTGTCGGCTCTATGTCTGCATTTCTAATTATCACCTGAATTTACATGAGAAAAGCTGTAATTTGTGAAGATCATCTCTGTGCCCATCAGGAAGGAGCTCAGTTATTGAGCCGGAACCATGTATGAAATATAAGAACGGTCCTCAAGCTGTTTGTCATCAATGTATCCCAGCTTTCCTAGACTCCTGAGTGGTTATTCTGCCTTATACCAAGTAGTAGATGTATAACTTAGCATTTAGGATCACTGTAGGAACGTTCAGGTTTTTTGATGAGAAATTTACTTGCCAAATCAACGTCCAATCCTCATCTGAAAAACGTCCCAATTCCGACAAGGAATAAATGAGGATTTGAAGAGGATTTTAGGAGCTTTTTTGAGACGCTTTTTGAATGAGTATTTGAAGAGTATTTTCAGCATGGACTAATAGATGTTTTTTAGGCGCAGATCTGTGTCCAAAAAAGTGTGCAATACGCACCATACATTGTGTAAAGCAGTTTGGAAGCTTTTTTACACTCTCCATTGACTCCTATAGGCATTTTAACAACAGAAAACGCCTCAAGAACAGACGTAAGCGATGAAAACTCAGCGTCGTCTGAACGAAGCAGATTTTACATAGGAACCAATGGGAGACGTTTTACAGTAATTTTTAATGCCTTTTTTTGGCTGGATTTGGCGACGAATCCACCACAAAATAAGCATAACCAAAAACCATACCATAAGGCTATACACACACAGCTGACTTCCTAGTCAGAAGCGGCATCCAATTCTGACTGGACTGGAGATATGAGGTATGCCGACAAAAGGCGTTTTGGTTTGTAGAATTAGATTCACGGATATCAAAAGGGTTAAATCATAGAACCTATATGATTTTATCAAGAATAGCATTCATGACAATGTGTATTATAAATATATATTAGTATTTAGGAAATGGATATATGGTTCTTTTTTGTAAAGGAGGTGCTTTGTTCTAAATCTAAAATGACGATTACAGAATGCATAATCAGATTGGTACATTTGTGTTTTTATGTGGTGTGAGAACAGGTGGAAGCACTGCTGTGAGAACCTCTTGGGTTTGAAACGCGTAAGCGGGCTACCTACAGTGCTGAATATCTTCCCATGATCTTATGCTGTTTTAATAAGAAAAAAAATAAAGATTTTTTGGCTTTTATTCAAGCACATGGAGTGTGCATTATGATGAGATTATTTATGATGGGAGCCAAAAGCAGATTTGTTGTGCTGTAACTGGACTAGCAGCTAGAGGGAATTTACCTGCAAGGAGCGGTGAGCGATACCTTTGATATATGTGAAGCTAATATCTGTGCCCATCAGGAAGGAGCTTAGTTACTGAGCCAGGAACATACGGTGTATGCAAAATATACGGGTGCTTTCACACAGTGCAGTTTTGGTGCAGTTTTAACTGCGCTCCAATTAAACCTCCTTTATTGCCACAAGCTTCTTTCACTTATCTAAACTGTTTGGGAGTAATCAATTAGTGTGCTTGTAATCCACAAGACTTCAAACACAGTCATTGATTACTTACTTGAAACACCTTTCTGAACAATTTAGACAACTGAAAGTAGCTTGCTGGCAATAAAGGCAGTTTAATCGGAGCACAGTTAAAACTGCACCAAAACTGCGCTGTGTGAAAGCACCCTAAGAACAGCCCACCAACCACCTGTCACCAATTAACCACAGCTTTCCTAGACTCCTATGAGGTAATTCTGTCCTATACTAAGCAGTAGATGTATCCGACACCTTGGATTTCTGCAGAGGATGTTCATGTACAGAGGCGTTTTATGCCTGTGATTTTGACATGGATTAAATAGACTGCAATGGGGCTAACCCTCGAGCCCTCCTTCCTTTCCCAGCTTAAACCAATGTGGATCCACTCAAAAGAACGAACAAGTTCTTTTTTTCCCACGCTGCAGTTCACATTGGGTTAAATTGCCTGGCACATTATAAGGGTATGTTCAGACGGCATAATTTGGCACGCCGCAATTACGGGAATACATAGCATCAGAGAACTATGGATTATGCCTCGTCCCCCCGCACGTACAATACGATCGTATTGTACACGCGGGAAGATAAGTGACATGTCAATTACTTGCGGCGATTACGCTCCGCTAGTAATGCATGCCAGTGGGGCTGGCGGGCTGCCACCCCAAACCCCCCCGTGCTTTGGGAATACGCGCTAATCAGCGCGACTCCCAAAACACCTGGCGTATTCTTTTGTTTCTTGTTAAAATCTGTTGTGTGAACATAATTAGCATCCAGTTCTGACTGCAATCCGCCTCACATTGTTTCTTAGGCTATGTTCACACGGCTTAACTGCGGGGCGTAATTCCGCCCCGCAATTACGCCGTGTGGGCGGAGCGGGGGAGCGAGCGGGGGGCCGGCACTTCGCCGGCCCATAGACAGTCATTGCTAGCGGCGCGTATAAGCCGCTAGAAAGTGACCTGTCAATTATCTCCCCGCCCGGCGTATTCGCCGAGCAGGGAGAGGAGACGTAATGCATAGTTCTCTATGAGAACTGTGCAGTACCGTAGTTACTGGGACGGATTCAGCCCGTAATTGGCGCACTTCGGCGCGTAATTACGGACTGAATTACGTCCCAGAATAAGCCGTGTGAACATGGCCTAATGGGAATTCCACGTTGCAGTGCACACAACAGATTTTCCTCAGTGAGAATCTATTTTCAGTGCTGAAAAAATTCTAAGCTGAAAAACAACTGACATTTAAGTTTCTGAGGCGGATTCACATAAAATGAATCCTCACATAGTATATGGAGGCTGAGAATCAGAAATAAGCATCAAATTCATGTAAAAAATCTGCTCTTACAGCTTTTGGTCATGGATTGCACACTTAAAATATGGTAATGTAGTGAATACCGTTAGGCTAGGTTCACATGGCTTAAAATGGGCCGTATTTCAGTCCGTAATTATGCGCCGAAGTGCGCAAATTACGGGCTGAAAACGGCCCATTCATTACGGTAATCCACAGTTCTCATAGAGAACTACGGATTACGTCTCCTCTCCCTGCTCGGCGAATCCGCAGGGCGGGGAGATAATTGACATGTGAATTACTAGCGGCGTATACGCGCCGCTAGTAATGATTGTCTATGGGCCGGCGAGGTGCCGGCCCCCTGCTCACTCCCCGCCCCCGGCGTAACTGAAGGGGCGTAATTACGTCCCGCAGTTAAGCCGTGTGAACATAGCCTTATAGCCAAGATGTGGCCATGAGCAGCTAAAAAATGGGTGGACATATGCTGTCAGGCATGGTTTTCTGGCCCCTTTAAGAGGGCTTTATGGGTAGTCATTTAGGGGGACATGTCTGAAAACTGTCTTGGTCTAAGACTTTTCTTGTTGCCCATAGCACCCAATCAGCGATTCCCTTACATTTCATATAGTGCTCTGAAGAAATGAAAGGGGAACCCTGATTGGTTGCTATGGACAACAAGAAAAGTCTTCGATTAAGACAGTTTTCAGATATGTCCCCCTTAGTCTATATGAATGGAGAAACAGCACGGGCCATATGTATGATAAATTTCTAGCAGTAACATTCTTTGTTGGCCATAGCAACCAATAAGTGCTGAGCTTTTATTTTTCCAGAGCACTATATGTAATGAAAATTGAGCTCTAATTGTTTGCTATGGGCAACAAAGACCGTCTTACTGCTAGACAGTTTTCATATAAGGCCCCTTGTGTCTTCCAATCTTTTGGGATACTGCTAACGGTATGTGCAGACGCTGTCTTGGATACGTTTCTGCAACATGTAAAACGTATTGTGAAACGCTTCCAAAAAAGTACCGCGAAGTGTGCTGCGTATCTGGATACATTTTCTGGACTGCAGATATGTATCCCTATTGTTTCTATTGCCTTTACAATGTGTTAAACGTATCAAGAATTGACATATCAACTCCTTGAACACATCCTAATGCATACGTATGTAAAACACGTATCGTGTGAACGACAATACATATTTTACATTGAAATCAATGTAATCACAATTGAACATTGTTAAATATGTATTGGGGTCCTTTTTCGGTACGCTAAATGTACCCAAATGTGTATTTAACAAATGCGGTGTGAACATACCCTAACTTCTACCCTTACGGCTAATTCCTCTCAAAAACAGCACCACCTCCATTACAGGCTATATCTGGCACTGCAGCTTAGCCCCATTCAGCTACAATACCAGACACATCCTGTGACAGAAGTGGTGCTATTTTTGAAAGAAAGCGGCCATGTTTTTCTGATCCTGGACAACCCCTGTAAGAAAAAAACCCTTTAGTTTCATGGATAGCTGTGGATAGAGTTCTTAGAAGGTTGCCTTTTTTGAACAATCTATTATTGGTAACAAGGTTCCTTGAGCAACAATAACCTGTGGGGGACATGGATGCAAGTGTTCATTTCCTTAGCTGCACCACCGTCTAGAGCAGTGTTTCTCAACTCCAGTCCTCAAGACCCACCAACAGGCCAAGTTTTCAGGATTTCCTCAGTATTGCACAGGTGATATAATTATTGTCAGTGCATTCAGTGAGAGATCCTGACACAGGTGATATAATTATTGTCAGTCCAATCTATGGGAGATCCTGAAAACATGACCTGTTGGTTGGTCTTGAGAACTGGAGTTGAGAAACACTGGTCTAGAGAATACACCTGTCTAGATTACTTATGTGTTCTAAGATGGCTGAGAAGTCCAACCCTCGATCTACAGGTCTTGAGACAGTAGGGGCAAGAGAGCTGCTTTTGTAAATCCAGGTTCTCCTCCCTCTCCTTTCGTCTTTTGTCTACCTCATTAGAGAGGCGGTCAGTCTTAAAATTCACAGCGGCTTGATAGGTCATGCGGCGGCATGGGGGATGATCTGTGACCAAGGCTTGCCAATTAGAATTGCTAACTTGACCTCTTTTAAAGGTAGGTCTTGATGGTATCTTGGTTTCCTGACCACTCTGGTTTCTCTGGCCTCAGCTCAATTGGGAGTAGAGAACTTTTCTAATGAGATGGGTGTTGGGCCTTCTGATGCAGTGGCCTGTCCAGCAGAGTTGATTTTTGAAAGATCATGGTTTTAATACTGGTCATCTTTGTGGACTATGGGAGGATTGCCACACCAATTCCAGTGTCCTTACAGAGGCAATCTCTCAAGAGTCTTCAGAGATAGTCCTCCACAGGGGAAATAAAGCATCACAAAATTCTCATTGAGATCAACTGTATGTCCTTGCAGTACAGGGACAGACTGGGTCTTTTGGTGGGAGAGACCATCTTTGTAGCTGCTCTGAGAATTCTGAACGGTGAACTGCCCTAGTCAAACACAATGGACCAGAGGTATGAAACAAGTCATCTAAAATGGCGGTTTCAGTGCTGTGGTGGTGTAGCGCATATGCTTATGTTTTTAAGTGTCGCACAGCTCATCATAAATTGGTCTTGGCCACGACAATTTTAAACAGGTATGTCTAACGGCACAGTAACTGTGACATTTCAAGGCATGTGAGATACATAAATGTGTCGTACCGTATGACTTGGCATAGTCAAGTTCACTGCCAAATGGCGCAGCCAAAATGTCGGCCTTTTATAAATATGTTGTTCGTGGTACGCAACATTATTTCGTAACCTACACCAGAAAACTACGAATACAGCTACTTTCTGGCCCAAAATTTTCCCCTAAAAAGGGGATTTAAAAAACCAGATGCCCATTAAAATAGGGTTGATGGCTCTTTCCCAATATTAAAATCCTTTTTTTTGGGGAAACTATGCTCCGATAAATCCGGCATTCAAAAATGTTTCCCCGTACTAAAATTGATAGGAAGTTACCCAACTAGTATGGCATTTTGGGATGGTAAAAGGGATTTGGGCCCTTGGTCGTTTTGATTTTTGGGGGGTTGTAAAACCCCAATGGTTGGGGACTTCTCCAGGTTTAAAAAGGGGGGAAAAGTAAATATGCCCCAATCTATTTTAAAGGTTTCCAGATTATAAAAAACGGTTTTTTGAAAAAAAAAGGGCCCCCCGGTTCCCATTGCCCTAAAAGGGCGTTACAGTTTATTTCTAGGATAAAGACTTATCATCATTTAAGAGTTATGGGAAAAAGGGCCCAGAAAGGGGATGGAAGGGGGGAGTTCTTTTTGGGGTAAAGGCCATGATGTGTTTAAAATTTTATATCATTTCTTTTGCCCGTGCCCAATAACTGGACGTCGGAGGGGGGGTTGTACATCTTTGTGCGAGGAGTCCTCCTTTAAAAATTTTCACCACAAGGGGTTCCCTTTGGCTGTTTTTAAAGGTTTCCCAATGCTTGATCTTTGTGTGGCCCCTTGATAAGTCTTTTCCTTTTAAACCGCAGGAACATAAAAAAAAACATTACCTGACTTTCCCCTGATTTTGCTTCCCCCCCCTAAAAAAAACATTAGCTTTATTGAAAGGGGTTTGTTCAGGGATTAAAAGACGGGAGGGGGGGTTTTTTTTTTTTTTTTTTTGGGGTTTTTAGGGGGAAACCCGCGCCACTCTTGTAAAATCAGCTATGTTTTGGTATTGCAGTTTAAAAGCTTTTTAATGAAAAATTTTTGATGAAGCTCCTTTTCAGCTACCCCCCCATGGACAAAACTCGGGCGTGTTAAAGGGGAAAAAAAAAACCCAAAAAAACCTCTGGGGGAATTTCCACTTTTAGCACAGAAAAAAACTTTAAACTATTGGCCCCTTTTTCCTTTGGCCCACTTGTCGTCCCCAATAGCTTTAAAAAAATTTCAAAACAAAAGGGGGAGCCCTTAAAGTACAGACGAAATCTCCTCCCAGAGGAAAAAAAAATTTAAAACTCGCCTTCAAAGGCATGATGGGAGTTTTTTATTTTAAAAAAATTTTTAGAAAAATGTTTTAAACCCAATTTTTACAAAATGAGGATTTACTATATGACTGAAATAAAAATCATTAACATTGGGGTTTGGGCCCCCTTTGAGGGGTTTTGCCATGAGTCTTTTAATCCCTCTTTGTCTGCTCAGTTTCACGAGCAAAAAAGAGGGCGTGTATAATCTGTTTAAACGGGCTATTAGCGCCCAAAAAGGTTTTGGCCCATCATAATGCCTTTCCCTGCGGGGGCCGGTGCCCCCATTCTAGTCAAACAAAGGTCTGTTTCTGAATTTGGGCCCAAAGAAAGCAAAGGGGGTTGGTTTTTAGCCCTTCTCCCCTTTTCAGCAAAAAGGGTCCCAGGTTCAAATCCATGCAAAAAAACCAAAATGAAGAATCCCGGAATGTTCTTTTATTTCTTTTTAAAACTTCCCACATCAATTTTATTTTGTGGAAAAAACCCCTTTAAGTAAAAAAGGGGCGAGTGACAGGTCATAAGCGGTAACGATCGTCAGACAGTGCGGTGTCGATCGGGGAAGGGGAATCTAAATTTTAAATTGTGAGGGACTTTGACTGTTAATGGGGCTTTTTTAAAATTTCACACATGGAAGGCTTCCCGATGCATTTTCCGCACATATATTCATCCTGTGAATTAAATGAAGCTTGGTTTCTGCATTATCTCCCGTTTACCAGGGGTTTTCATGGGAGAACGCAGGCAGGGGGGAAAAACATTGATCGCCTAGCCCAAAGGTAATTTAAAAAGCTCTGATCCAGAGAAGGCCCGGGAATCAAATTTTTGAGACTTGTTGTTCTAAAACATCCCAGAGCTGGTCCCTTGGGGTTTTATTGCTTTCCTTTCAGCACCAAAAAACCCCCCCTTTCCCAAAAAGAGCTGAACATACTGAGACACTGAACAACTTCGAGGACGTTAGAAGATTAGAAAAGAGGGTACTGCAGTGCACCTGAATGAGGATGATACACAAATCAGACAAAGTCCATTGAGTGGTACGGTTTCTGCAAGAAAAAAAGTGACTATTTCTTCTAATCATAGAAAGTTATTTAAAGGGACACTACCATCAAAATTAGGTGGTTGATTTTTAATATAGTTTATTAAAATTCCCCTATGTACATTACTATCCCAGAATTCCCCCTCTATGGGCTCTCCCCCTTTCATTTGCTGCTACTCCCTCCTCGCCTTTTTGGGTAATACTTATGATCACCTGTGCCATGTTTTCTTACTAAATACAGCACTAATTTTTGTACTTTACCCTATATGATAGACTAGATAGTATCGTGATCACTGTATTTATGGCACGATTAATCAACGGTGATTGTTTATTTTCATGAATTTATTATATGCACTTTATATACTACGGTATTTATCACCTTATACATACATTTTATAAACATTATAGGAAATACAGCCAAATATTTGTAAAAAAAAGGTTTTCCAGCAATATTCGTTTTAAGAAAAATACTCCTTTCTGATAGGTGTCCTTTTAAACAATAGACATGCTTGGTCTGAAACCCTTACACAGGTACAAAGCAAGAACTACCCCACAAATTTGGTCTCAGACAACTTGAATTACTGAGGATTTAAAATCCATATTTACGGATGTAGCAAAGTTTCTTTGGCAGTGACATCTGACTGAATCATGTTATATGATCTTAGGAGCCATTGTAAAGACCATATAACAAAACAATTCTATCACAGTACTGCAAGTCTATAAAACGTAACTTTTAATTCATCAAGATAAAAAATACACATAGACGTCCCTCGCTATATCGCGGTTCACTAATTGCGGTTTCACTGTATCGCAGAATTTTTTTAAACAATATATCTATCTGGATGTAATACAGTTTTCGCTATATCGCATGATTTTACAGTACGGAATGGAGGGCGACTAAATATAACACCGCTACTTCGTTGAGGGCAACTCCCGTGATAGGCGAGGGATGATTGTATATATAACTCAACACAAAGGTAATTGAGCAAAAATCATAAGTGACCAAAAGGGGATGTATATAATTACAACCACCTCAGATACACTGTAATCCGTAAAAGGAAGACGACGAGAAAAACAAGCAATATGCTGCAAAGGTCCCTTAACATGGCCAAAAAACATTTGTATCACAGTGCATTGCACTAACGTGTATGTTTTCATCAGGAGATTAAAAGGGGATAATATTTTAGGCAGAATAACAAACACCTTTCATGCCTCAGTTATGTTAATGACAATATATTCTTGACTACTAATAGATACGAAGGAATGATAACCAGGCTTACAATGGACCCACTAACATAAACCATCAGGCCATGTTGATATTCAGGCAGCTTAAGTGACAATGGCGGCCCTAACTTAATAGTTATGTTTCTTTTACAGCTATTGGCAGTTGACAGGGCAGCCATTTTATAGGACATCACAAAAAGTGATGTCCTATTGGATGTTGCTTTTGAAAAAGCTTTCTTAATAAATGATGGTTACTTTGTCATCGATAAAACATACTGATAAAGTAGCAATTTACTGAGACGTGAACGGTGAAAACTAAAATGGCTGTACTTCCTGTTTTGATTTATTTTTTTAATTTTTTTAAACGGCCACAAGTTATCACTTGTGGCCCCAATAGTTTTTGTTTAGCTAAGTAGTAATAAGAACGCTAGGGATATATTATTGCCCAAGTAGGTAGATATCCTATTCCATAGTATGGGCAGGTTCATGGAAGTTACAATGACAGTCACATTCATTGTCACCCAACTGTGCCAGAAACAGAACAGCTGAGTTTTTAATACCTTGACAGATGCATATTTCATTCTGTAATATAATATTTCCCATGTAACCCTTAGCCCAACCATCATATAACACAATCATTCAGCAGACATAATAGAGCTGCTAATGTGTGACAGAACATTATACCGCCCTATAATAGAGGGTGCCCCTTGTTGTCCAAGGTGATGGCCAAGAACGTGCTAAAATCTATTCTGCCGTTCTCCTCAGCACATCGCATTTCCTTAATCTTCCACAGACCATCTGTAGTGTTATTGGAAAGAAGGAAACATTAAATTAACTATATTGAAAGAGTACAAAGTCCTTTCTCTGCTGCCGTCAACCTCGGTTTTCAGTGCATGACCTCTGCTCTCGCTGTTTCTGTGTAATGAGTTACTTTATTCTGGAGGATTTTAATAACTTGCTCAATGATCTGGAAGTCACAGAGCTCCAAAAGTACAACCTTAAAAAACTTCCTGGGGGGAAATTCCTCCCCCGCAGTTTTTAAAAACTTGGACCTTTTTAACGAGTCTTCACCGTGCCGGAAGCCGAATGTCCAAAAGCCCCTGATGTGATATGACATCCCAGTGGCTAGTAATAAGAGACATAACACGCTCTGATTGCTATGTGGATGGCCAAGAAACTGCGCCTAGTGGCAACTTCTCAATGCTGAAATTGGAAAGTTTGACCCAACATTAAGCCCTAAGCTACATAGTGTGATCACAATAACAATGCACACAAGTCAGCTGTTGTTACTCTTGCAGGTCCCCCCGTTATAGAAAATTTGGGGCTGAGTCTGTGCTATTTCTTACGGCAGCAATGTGAAGGTGACTACAGACGGTTCAGTTCATTAATGGGGGGAAAACATAAATTGGGAAAATTGTGTCTTTCTATAAAAAAAATAAAGCTTGTGCGGTACTTTCAGTGGTATTGTCCACTGCAGACCATAAAAGGGTGTAGCGGCTTTGTCCTTTTTATGCAAGAGTGGGATCCATTAGAGGTCTTGGGTCTGTCTTTTTTAACCCGAAACTTTTATAAACGGTGTGTTTTTCATCTTTTCCCGGTTAAAAAATTAAAAAAAAATTAAATTCTATCAACTCACCCTAATAAAGGGAAACTACCTTTTACATTTTTCTTTTCACATATTAACAAGCAATATGTGATAATTACATGGATTTTTTTTAAATTGTGTGGTAGTATAATTTTCAAGTACATAACTTCCTCTGACTTTCAACATTGAGCTCTGATAGAACAGCAGTGAGGGGATTGCTTGACGGTGTGAGAAGTAGTGTGAGAAGTATAAATATTATTAGCAATTACCACAAAAGTCAGTCAGTGAGGTCTGAATGGCAAGTAAACCCTCACACCGCCCAATTTATTGGTTCTTCTCCTCGAGGAGAGATTTTTCCCAATTCGAATGGCAAGTAAACCCTCACACCGACCAATTTATTGGTTCCTCTCCTCGAGGAGAGATTTTTCCCAATTCGAATGGCAAGTAAACCCTCACACCGACCAATTTATTGGTTCCTCTCCTCAAGGATAAATTTTTCCCCATTCGAAGCCACCCTTGCCTCTCACCCACCCAACCTGTAAGTTCTACACTGCACTGAGGAGGGGCAAATACCCCAAAAGCTGTCGGGTTTTTAAACCCTTAAACGGTTTGGCTAAATTCTTTCCATTGCTAAGCCCCTGCGGCTACTGTAAATGGGGAAAGTCATCCAATAAGTGCCTGGGGAAAAACCCCCCCCCTCCTTTTTCCAAAAAAGCCTTTGCTTTAGCAAAACATCATGAGCTGATTGGCAAGTAAACCCTCAAAACCGACCAATTTTTTGGTTCCTCTCCTCAAGGAGTTTTTTTCCCCCTTTCGTAGACACCTGAAAAGGGGGTGAAAAAAATCCCCCGTGAGAAAAAGGCCAATTTTTTTTCCTTTTAATATCCCAAATTTTATAAATCAAAAACCGTGGAAAAGGCAAATAGGCAAATGTTTTGTAAAAAAATTTGTTTTTTTGGCGGTTAAACAGCTAAAGGGATTGTGTGCCAAAAAAGTTTTTTTTGAAGAAACAAATTTTTGGTTATTTTTTTATTTTGGCCTGCAAAGTAAACTAATTTTTTTATTTAAAAATTTTTGGCAAAAAAGGCAGCCCCGACTTAACTTTTCGATTAAAAAAACCCCGTCCCCAAAAAAAGGGAGACTTATGGGGCATGGGCATGGTGGTTTTTGGGGTTCCACACAAGGGTAGCTGGGAACCCAAAAAACCACATCCACAGCAGCACAGAGGTGAAATCTTTTAAATAAGGAAAGAAAGAAAAAATAAAAATTTTATTCCCCCCAAAAAAAAAAAAAATTTTTTTTGTTTTAATTTAATTTAACTGTTCCGATTAAACAATTTTAATTTAAACAAACTACATTTCCCCTTTTTTAAAGGGGGGGCCCTTTGCCTGTTTTTCTTTTTCAGGAATATTGTTTTAAAAAAACTCCCGGGTGCAGGGCCTTTTGGGCCCACATACTGCTGCTACATAAGCGAGATTCATAGGACGGAAAAATGACGTAAAGCCCAGCCATTAAAAACAAGGGGTTAAAAACCAAATGGAAAAACAAGGGGGTCGATATGTTGGCATTGGCAGAAAATAGACGGCGGGTACTAAAACCTTAGGTTCAAACCAATAAAATTAAAAGCGTGAGGTTTAGTTGGGGGGTGGGGGTTTTTGGCCTCAATAACAATGACTTTAGGACAAAATTACAAAAAGGAAATAAAATGTGGTGGTAAGTGCATTTGCCAAAATGTTACTTTTATACATGTCAAGTGCTGCGGTTTGTTGTTTTTTTTCTCATTTTTCCCCCTTTGGCGCCCCATGGGTTATTTCTGACAGAAATTTAAATTTCCCAAAATTTCTAGTGTCAACATATTTCTGCAGGTGGTACTCACCACCTACAGGTTATTTTAGCAAGTAAATAAAGAAAGGTGCTTCTTAGCAAAACACAAAATTAGACCAAAACTAGAAACAGACCATAGCAGCTCCTTAGGGAAAAAACAGAGCACCAATACCTATTCAAATATTTTAGTACACCAGTATGGACCTTCATCTATCAACCTCAAAAACATTTCACTCTTCAACACTTGGAACAAATAAGTTAACCCAGAAAATTCCTGGAAAAAGTGTCCATGATAATTTTCCAGAACAGTCAAATTTCTGAATACATGGGGAAATGAAATGTTGGGCATCAGTTAAGATTTTATGCTAATGTTGGTATTTAAATTCTAGAACTGTATAAGATCGACGGGGGTACCACTGCCAAATCAACTCTTTTCCTTCCACCATCGTGAAGGACATCATCTTGAATACAATTTCAAGATTTATGGCAACTTGTAGTATATTGCTATTACTTAAACTCTTCCAATTATATTGTTTATTGTATGAAGCTCGGTCTGTAAGGATGTATTTTGTTCTGCTCAATAAAGGGATGACATAAGATTTTGGAACCAGAGATGTTTCCTTGAGCTACCGTACAGCTGTCTGACCTGGTTATTTAGCGCCATTGCGCGGTAAACATTTGTATGCATTAAAGCGCTTGTTGGGTGCTTTTTAATTCACTATGTCAGGGAGGGAAAGCTTTTATTCAGCCTTCTGTTACCACAACAAATCCTCTGATACATTGACGGTCTATTCATAGTCCAGTATGGACTCTTGTTTTCCATCCAAACCGCTCTTTCTGGTTGAACAAACATCTTTATTGAAATTCTAAGACGACTTCAATTTAAGAAAGGGATCCGAACCATAAAGAATTTGTAGATCACCAGAAATGTTTCCATTTTTCTTGTGAATTTCAGTAGGGTGGTTGAGGATACCAATTAATTCTACTTGGTTTTCCCTGTTAATCCTTTCTTTGTTTCTTCAATCTTTTTTTTTTTTTTCAGAAGACGTTCAACCATATTGTGTTCTAATAGACTCTTTCCTTCATAGGCTCCATTCAAAGAGATGTATTACATAGCACCAACTCCAGAAGACAAATTACATGGGCTCATTCGGCTCCTCCGTCCTCTCTTTTCAGAGAAAATGAAAAATCAGCTCTGGAGAGAGACTGGGAAAATGAGACTCTCTTGAGTCTTCGAGTTTGTAAAGCCAGCAATGAATGAGGTCAGCCGAATGTTTATGTAGCTTTGAATGTTTTGACTATGTCAAATGACTTGCTCTTTGCATTATTAGACATTGCTTTAAATTTTCTAATTTACATTTACAAAGCTCTCAAGGGACCTTAACAGGCCATGTTTGTAGCATGGTCATACTTACTATAAATGCAGCCCATGCAGCTGCTATAGGGCACTTGGAGAAGGGAGCCTTGCTCGGGTTGGTCCTATATTTTTTGCTATTGGCTAAAGACAACCTGGGTAGGACTCCTTTTTCTAGAACATCAGTATTGTTACCAAACAAGGGAATGAAGACAAAGGTCATGGAAAGGATGTGGTGGAAAAATCAAACTCCCATCTCTCCCGAGTGAGAAAATCTTGTGCCATAATGGGGCAATGTTGGGTCAGTTGGGCACTCTGCTATTAGCCTTCATTTTCCACAAACACTTCCATGAGCATTTACTCCTCTGGGTTGACGTGTAAAGTGAAATTTGTCAAATAAAAGAGCTCTAATGCACCTGTTTAGTATTGGTTGCACCTCATTTCAAGTATTCAAATAGTTCTATACAAAACTCATCTACTTGGATCAGTTCACCATATTAACCTGACCATCTTCACTTTTCTTGCCATCTTACTAGGATTTTATTTTCCTTGAGGTTAAGTGAGGGCCTTTATGGAGAGTCATCCCAGTTCATCATCTAGTCTCATTCAATGGACAGGAATCTGACCTCTGAAGTTGCAATGCATATATACATATGTGGTTTAGACATACTTAAGGGCCTTACACACTGTGGGGCGTTTACCCTCATGCAATTCTTAAGTGGCAGTAAGGGAAAAATACTAGATGCCTCCTCATAATTAATTATGAAGACTTTTATGTGCTCTGCACATTTTATCCATCCATATGCTTCACTTTGGCTTCTTTATGTGACATGGGCTGAGATGTGTCCCTCCCCACCACCTGCTTCATAGCCGTAAGCAGATGTATAGATGGTGAGGAGATGAACATGAATAGTACGGGGAGAGGCATGACATCATTCAGAAGAAAGAGGATGCCAGTTATATGAAAAATAAAGTAAATAGCAAACTTGGTACATGAAGACACCAGTATATAATCTATAAAGTGAACATAATCTGGGCCAAAGTGGACTCAGCAGAGGATGGACTATTTAAACTGATATGGGCAGGGAGTTTTTCAGTCTGGAGATACTGGTATTTAAAAGAGCATAGATGACCAGATACTAGTGCATCTCAAAAAATGTGATCATCACTGAAAAGGTCATTGATAAAAATAATTTACGTCAAACAGAGAAACCCATATATTGTATAGACTCATTACAGTATGAATCACTGTAATAGATTGTATTGTAATAGATTTGTGAGCCCTATAACAAATAAAAAGATAGTCCTGAAGAACCCCCTTTAATTTTCAATGATATTCTAATTTTTGGAGATGCACTAGTATTTGCCAGGATAAGATTGGTATTCCTAAAACCATACCTTCGTCAGTATCTTCTCCCCACCCTTAGTTTAATTTGATTGGCATACAGTATCTCACAAAGTGAGTACACCCCTCACATTTTTGTAAATATTTTATTTGATATTTTCGTGGGACAACACTGGAGATATGACACCTTGATACAATGTAAAGTAGTCAGTGCACAGCTTCTATAAGGCTATGTTCACACGGCTTAAAATGGGACGTATTTCAGTCCGTAATTACGCACCGTAGTGCGCGAACTACGGCTGGAATACGTCCCAGTCATAGAGAACTATGGATTACGTCTCCTCTCCCTGCTCGGCGAATCCGCCGCGGGGGGAGACAAGTGACATGTGAATTACCAGCGGCGTATACACGCCACTAGTAATGATAGTCTATGGGCCGGCGAGGTGCCCCCCCCCCGCTCCCGCCCCCGTCCACACGGCGTGATTGCGGGCCATAATTACGCCCCGCAAATAAGCCGTGTGAACATAGCATAACAGTGTAAATTTGGTGTGCTCTCAAAGTAATTCAACACACAACCATCAATGTCTAAACCACTGGCAACGAAAGTGAGTTCACCCAGGAGTAAAAAATGTGAAAAGTGTTAATATTTTGTGTGACCAACATTAGTTTCCAGCACTGCCTTAACGCTCGTGGGCATGGAGGTCACTAGAACATCACAGGTTGCAACCATTGGAATCCTCCTCCACGCCTTCATGATGACATCACAGAACTGGTGGATGTCAGAGACCTTGCGCTCCTCCACCTGCTATTTGAGGAAGTGCCAGGGTGTTGGCAATCTTCTTAGAGCCTATGCCATCTTTATGTAGAGCAACAATTCATTTTTAAGGTCCTCAGACAGTTTTTTGCCATGAGATGCCAGGTTGAAGTTCCAGCACTCAATAGCAGAGCAATAACACCAAATTTAACACACCTGCTCCCCATTCACACCTGTGACCTTGTAACATTAACGAGCCACATGACACCATGGAGGCAAAATGAAAAATTGGGCACAATTAGTCCTTTTTCACTTAGGGCTGTACTCACTCTAGTTGCCAGCAGTTTAGACATTGATGGCTTTGTGTTGAGTTATTTTGAGGGCACACCAAATTTACACTGTTACACAAGCTGTACACTAACTACATTGTATAAAAGACTTCAGTGTTGTCCCATGAAAGACATAATAACATATTTAAAAAAAAGTGTCACTGAAGCTACAATGTTGTAGGAAGTTTGAACCGTAGCTGATAATATGGGGGCAGTGTTGCTGTCATTGGGGTGAAGACTGTGATTCCCATTTTAGGGGTATTATATCTTTCATTATAGGAGTACTGTGGGTGTACTTTAGCTGTAATCATGGGCATAGTGGACATTGTGGCTATCTTACAGAGGAATCATCCCTGGCAACATAGAGGAACTGTGCCTGTTGTGATAAAGTCCGTATAGCTGTAATTGTAGAGGTATAACAGTTTTCAGGTGTACTACCAATTATGTGTGCTCCTGTGGCTTTGATTTTAGAGCACTATATTATTATGGATCTACTAAGAGTCAATGGGGCACTATTGTCGTAGTTCGGTGGTTACTGTGGCTGTCAGTAGATGGCTATCATGGCTGTCATCAGGGAGGCACTGTCCTTAAAGGGGTTTTCTCACTACATTGATTCATCTTACCTCAGTCTCGTTTTCTTGGTTTCATTCTGAATTCAGGGGCGTGTTTACTGGCTTCTACTAATCTGCAGTAGAAGTCAGGTCTGTAGCTATAGCGACCAATGCTGGCAGCCTATCAGGAGAGATCAAGCAGGTCTGTAGCTATAGCGACCTGAGAAGCTGATGTAGCCCATACAAGAGGGGATATCTAGGAATAGGTAGGATACTGTTAATGGACACATACTACAAAGTGACTTGTTTTTGCAAGATCTTAACATAAAAAGCAATCCTTCTAGTGAGACAACCCCTTTAAGGAGTAAATACTACTCTTGGTCTGAGTCAACATAGAGAAACTGTGCCTGTTATAAAGCCAGTATAGATGTGACTGCAGAGGGATAAGACTTTTTTCATAGATATACACTCACCGGCCACTTTATTAGGTACACCATGCTAGTAACAGGTTGGACCCCCTTTTGCCTTCTGAACTGCCTCAATTCTTCATGGCATAGATTCCACAAGGTGTTGCAACGATGCTCAATTGGTACCAAGGGGCCCAAAGAGTGCCAAGAAAATATTCCCCACTACATGACACCACCACCACCAGACTGAACCGTTGATAAAAGGCAGGATGGATCCATGCTTTCATGTTGTTTACGCAAAATTCTGACCATACCATCCGAAAGTCGCAGCAGAAATCGAGACTCAGCAGACCAGGCAACGATTTTCCAATCTTTACTGTCCAATTTCGATGAGCTTGGGCAAATTGGAGCCTCAGTTTCTGTTCTTAGCTGAAAGGAGTGGCACCCGGTGTGGTCTTCTGCTGCTGTAGCCATCTGCCTCAAAGTTCGCCGTACTGTGCGTTCAGAGATGCTCTTCTGCCTACCTTGGTTGTAACGGGTGGCTATTTGAGTCACTGTTGCCTTTCTATCAGCTCGAACCAGTCTGCCATTCTCCTTTGACCTCTGGCATCAACAAGGCATTTCGCCCACAGGACTGCGCTCACTGGATGTTTTTTCTTTTTCGGACCCATTCTCTGTAAACCCTAGAGATGGTTGTGCGTGAAAATCCCAGGAGATCAGCAGTTTCTGAAATACTCAGACCAGCCCTTCTGGCACCAACAACCATGCCACGTTCAAAGGCACTCAAATCACCTTTCTTCCCCATACTGATGCTCGGTTTGAACTGCAGGAGATTGTCTTGACCATGTCTACATGCCTAAATGCACTGAGTTGCCGCCATGTGATTGGCTGATTAGAAATTAAGTGTTAACGAGCAGTTGGACAGGTGTACCTAATAAAGTGGCCGGTGAGTGTAGTACTAGTTCTGTGTGCCCCTGTAGCTTTGATTTTGGGGCACTGTATTATTATGGATGTACGATGGCTGGAGTCAAATATGCACCACTGTCTTAGTTGAGTGGTTACTTTGGTTGTTAGTAGGTGGCCATCTTTGCTGTCATTAGGAAGACACTGCTGTCATGGACGTAATATGACTCTTGGTACAAGGTGGAGCAGGCCCTGTGTCTCGCTTCATGGGGGTAATCCGATTGTCCGGATACAGGTATTAGCCAGGCATTCTGAGGCATAATCAGGATATTTGTGGTGTGAAGTACGTGCATAAAAAAACTAGCTGTAGAACAAAATATTCTATTTTCTCCTTGAAGTCATTTCCTCTGTGCAGGTAGCTATGTCTCATTCTATCACACAGACAGGCTGGAGCAGCATTTTCATAAATCTACAAAAAAACCTGTGGGTTTGCAGACCATAAATGCAATTGGTTTTTGCATATGAAGCGTCTGCCTGTAATAATACTCTCAGGAGCCTCTGTCGTTTTGTCTCAAGCTGACTGTTTGATTGTTCGCCTGCTCGTAAGTGAATATTCCTCTATTCATACGGATTTATGTGTAATAAAAGGATCTTCCAAGTGAGGACTCACACAGAGGAGCTGCATTATTCATGCACAAGTCAAGAGGAACATTTCAATTGCCAACCGCTGATGTATGTCTAATTAAGCAGAGGGACGTTCGGAGCCGCGCACACAGGCGCCACAATCATTAGAGGGCAGTTTTCTGTAGATCACGGATCTTCCAAGCTGTCAAGCCAGGGATTTGGCGATGTGCTTTTCTCTCTCCCCCTTTATACTGAATTCATTTGTGATAGAAATCCAGGCCCTGAATGCAGTTCGTGGAATTAACACGTGAATACTTTCATGTCTGCTTGTTAACAAGAATGCACATTGTAAAAGTTGCCATCTGGGATGAGTTCAGATTTGGGAGAATGTGACTTTTAGGAGGACCTGTGGCTCTCCAGACACATTTGTTTGACTAAATACTTGTACCCGCTAAGAGGTAGCAGTTCTGGAGCATCTTTTTTTAAATTGTATATTAAAAAGGTGGCAACTGTGCGTTGCCATTCTCTTTGACAATGCGGTATGTCCCTATTCACTCTGAAATTGGCCTATCAATATTGGCGGCCATTGCTGCTGTGATGCTGTGCTGGTGGGGTGTTACAGTCCAGAGCCGGGGGGGGCTAGGTCTGGCAGCAGTGGTGCTGTTGGGCCACTGGGCAGTTCCCCTCATCTGTGTGGTTTTTGCCGCGGTGGTGGCCGCCATGCAGTGTTACCCCCATTTAGCGTCGGGACCCACTTAATAGAGGTCGCCTCGACGTGGCAAGTGGGCCTATACGTTTTGATCAAAGAGTATACCAAGAACCTCCTGTTCATATTTTATATAGTTTTGCTGAGAAGCATTAGATAAAACTTATATTGTGAGGATGTGTGGTCCATGCCTCTCCCCTCCATGTTTAAATTGGCAGAATCAGATTGTATAGAGAAACAACACATTGACATTGAATTTTTTTTTCATACGTTTCCTGGAGGAATATCAGAGGGCTAGCATAAGGCACAGTTCTATCAAATGATGGTTTAGCTCCAGCTTTATTATTTTGCGGGGAATTCATGTATTTATTGAAACCGGCATGACAGGAGAGTTGGTAAGTCATCTTTAGAAGTGTAGGTTTGCTTTTGGGGAATCTACTTGCATATGCTAGAGAGTAAAGCCATCCTTATGCTGTTGATGCTCAAGGGCAATATGCAGTCCAATACACAGCCATGGACTTACTGTCCATCAGGGCTGACAACAACAATCAGCACCAGGCAGAAGATGGTAGGGCCAAGTAGGATTACTTTATACTTATTAAAGGGGTGTTCTCACCATAGGACAGATACGTTTATCCCTATTGTTCATTTTCCAACCACATCCGCTGGAAGTTTATTTCAAGCATCTACTAATCTTGCAGTAAAATATTTTCTGTCATTTCTGTCACTGCCTCTGATTCCCCCTCTCCCCCAGCTAATCTCAGATTGTGTTTAGTTCTTTATTAGAGACAGTTCCCTTCCGAACATCATTTAAAAGGATGTCGCACTACAATGATTACTTTTTAACATGCAGGGAAAGCTAAATGAATACCATTGACAAAGGTAAATGAATACCATTGACAAATACATTGCTGTTTTGATTTAGCTTTGTACAGTAGATAAGATTTTATTTACTGCCAGTGTACGCAAGTTTCTCTTGATTATCAACTCCCTCCCCCTGGTCTCTGATTGCTCCGTGCTGCTGTCTAACCAAGGTGAGTCACTCCATTCTGAGTCTTAGCTCTAGCACAAGAGCTTGTTTACCTAAGTTAATGACAAGTTTTAAGCCTTGTACACTGCTAAGTTTTTAGCCTTAGAGCAATGTAGCTTTGTACAGTGCTATTTATAAATCTCCAGCACTCCTGTCACTTTAATAGAATTAACTAAGAATAGCAGAGCGGATATACAAATTACTGCTATAGAGTCTGAAGCTGCCTTTGGCTCTGTGAAACAGCATGGTGAGACAACCCTTTTAACTCTATTTAAAGGCTTCAGTCATACCCCCTTTCTCTTCTCTCTTCCCTTACAAATTAAAGGGGTTTTGCCACAAAGTAAAATTGATGTGGGAAGTTTGTAAATTAAATAAACATTTTCACTTTTCATTATTATTAAAAATTCTGCACCGTTTTTGTTCTAGTTGCTCCTTTAGTGATCCATTGTTTACAGCTCATCTCCAGGGGACACGAACAAGGCTGAAAGCTCCTCACTCCTGGTCGCACATGCTCAGACATCACCTCTCCTCTCAGGCAGCTACTGAGTGTTCAAACCCCAAGTGCTGTCATTCTACTCCTGTCCTCTGTATACCTTAGTAATAAATCAAACAGTGCAATAAAAAAACAACAAAAAAACACAAACCTCAAATCAGGTATGTGCATTGGTAAAGAGAAATAAAATCCACAGGTTTGGTTCATGCAGGGATTTGAACCAAGGACCATTGTGCCTGGTGACAAAAGTTTTACCTCTGAACTACAATGTAGCTACTTACAGTTCTACAGAAACAGACCTTTGACTACAGAGAGGAAAGGCCTGGTGATGTCATCCTGCTGGGTCACATGACATACAAACCACACACGCCCCCTTCTGAGCACACAGAGCTGAAGAGATGGATACAGGAGGTATGAAATGAGATTGTGGCAAAACCCTTCAAGTTCTTTCCTGATCAGTTTTGTTCTTGAAACCTTCTGCCATTTTTGTATTTTGACTTTGAACCCATTCTATTTTCTCAATGTCTTTTTGTAGGTAGGTTCTCTAGAGATAATCCCAGTATTCCTGATATGGTTTTACTCTATCTCTCTGCAGCGGGGTCACCAGCGGGGTCCCTCTTTCTTTTGGTTTTAGCTCCAGCTATGAAGTCAAGCATTCGACTTGCTTTCCCTAGTGCCTGCCCACGCTGTGGACATATTTTGAATCCATCACAAAGCATAACCCCTAAATCGGTCTCTTTCGATGTCCTGGCTAACACACAACTACCACAAGATACTGAGATAGAGAATTTTTTTTCCCAAAGTGCAATATTTTACAGCTGTAAACTTCGATCTACAGTTTACATTGCTTTGACCATTTATATAGTAAAACGAGATCTTCATAATGTTACAGACACAGAATCAACCCCATTACACACTATGTCACCATGTAAAAGACAACATCTCAAGGGTACACACTAAGTTACCATGTAAAAGACACATTATCAGACATCTCAAGCTCCAAAGGATACTATGGAACAATGGTCAGTCAAGTATTGAACCAGGTGGCGGAATCTCTATGGTAAAAACAAATTTCATGATATTTAAGAAAACCTCAGCATTTCAGGTGTTTGTGAACCTCTGGTATTAAGATGTTGCTGAACTCGTTCCCAAGACGCTCACACTATGGAAGCTATTACATTACAGTAAACTGATCTGGCATTGTCATGTAACACAACTCCTAAGGTAGCAGCTTACTACATACCACCTGTGTATGTGGGTGTTTTAAATCCTCTGTCACACGCGATCAATCACTCTGGAGAAAGAGCTGTGGTAGATTTGGCTAATGAACTCCTGAACTCACCCAGTGTTGTGTGGTGGCTGTGAAATTGTTTAGATGCCATTAGTTCCACATTTTTGACCACTAGGTGGCAGACCTAATTTGTGAAGTCACAGTCTTGTCTGTAGATAGCTTGGCATGTTTATAAAGATTGAGACAACTCAAGGCATGCTATTTCAAGAAAGAATCAACTATTGAACACTTATTTCTAATCCTAACATTCAGTGTTGATTAATTTCTTAAATCATTTCTTTAATTTTTTATAAGGGGGCAGATCAGTATTTCTTTTAGATACAAAGCCTTAAGGAGTTTAAGGGGCATTCCAGTTTCTGAAAATTAATGCTAAATGGGGTCCAGGGTGTGAGAAAATAGAAAAAAAAAAAAGGCATATTTACCTCCCGCTACCCTACCGCTGCTTCGCATAGCACCCGGGATCCGCCCGCTCTTTACTTCCTTTGCTTTGTGCCATTTATCAACAGAGACTTGTACTCCATAGTTAGTGAATGGAGGGATGACACACAGCGCAGGAAGTGAAGAGGATCGAATCTTGGGGTGGTACAGAATGGCAGCGGCGGGGGATCGGGTCGTGATGCTTTTTTTTCTATTTTCTCACCTGGTCCTATTTAACTTTAATTTGAAACAACTGGAACACCTCTTTAAAATAAAAGATTCTGTCAGTTTGCCAACACCATTAAAGGAATCTTACTGTATACTATTTATACAGTAAACACAATAATAATATAGTATGCAGTCAGCTGTAAGCTCCCCCTGTTGGTGTCTAGAATGGTATCATTTGTATACAAAAAAAAAAATGGAGCTCCGACCTCAATAAACATATAGAAATGAATCAGCACTTAAGTTCAGACACATTTAGAACAATGGGACATTATTTACTTAAAAACACAGACAAGGCCATACCTACAGCTCAGTGGCTGGATAATAGACTGGACCCATTAAGAGGCAATATAATCCCCAATGCTACCTGGCAGAAATATAACAGGTGCGGAAACTAATGAGCAGTTGCTCACAAACCCCTCCACTAGAGGGGGAAATGAATAATAAAAAACTGCACATTGGATAAGTACCAGTTCACACCAGTATGCAGAAAAACCACAATATAACCAATATAACACAGGGAAGATTGCACAAATGCAAAAATACTGACAAAACAACTACTCACATGTCTGCTCTCCATAAGGGGTAATACTATTGCATATAGATAAGGCGATATAAAGCGTGCCCGATACGAGTAGTGCACCATGCTGGCTTACAATCTATGACACCTCTACTATTTAATTGATTGGGCTGCCCAGCATGTTTCAAGTGTCCAACACAAATTACTGACACCCTCTGCTCCCCAGTATTCAGGGCAAAAATACATACCGGAAAATATCAAATATGAGGTATTAGTTGGTACAGGTAGCACTGGGGCTTATATTGTCTCCTACTGGGAATAGTTCATTATCTGGTCATTGAGCTGTAAGTATGGCCTTGTGCTTGTATATTTAATAAAATGGCGTTTAAAGAGCTTCTTCTATTGTATATTTACACCCATATGTGTAACCATGCAAATGACAAACTGATTCAGTGAATGGCTTCAGCTCCTTGTATCCACCGGGGCGACATAGCTAATGCATATTTTTAATGATTTATACATTTGTGTGATGTGACCCATAGCCAATAATAACTAGGTGTCTTCATACACATTTCATTATGCAATTACAGGTACAATAAGGTATTCGGCACAACAAGACAGAGGATGGGGGGATATTGCTCCACATTATTAGACTCTGGCACAGCTCCAAATCCCTTAATGAAGAGCAGCTCTTTGAGTTATTAGTGGATGAAGAGGAGAGTCTAACATCAGCTCTGGCTAGATTTGATCCGCTTTGTCTTGCTGATGCTGGGATTCTGGCAAACAGATGCACTGGGACTGCTAGCTTATAATTTATTAGTCCTCTGTAGCTGGAGAGAGGTGATGTATGATTTTGCCACTGATTGCATTGCTTAATACATAGCTTTTAACCTAGTCTATAGAACGATAGACTCCCATCTGTAGCTCTCCAGCTGGGGTGAAACCACAACTTACAGCATGTGGCGGTCATGGCATGCTTGCAGTTGTAGTTTCACCATAGCCAGTGAGCCATTGTTCAGGGATCACTGCTAGTGTACTGTTCTATGGTAACCCGTTGTCATGTCAATCAGGGTTTCATTTAAAGAGACACTACCATTTAAAAAAAAGGGCAACAGCGACCAGGTTTTTCTCCTATTCCTTTTATCTGGTAGATTTCATTTCATAATGCATAGCCTAGAACAGCCTAAAGTTTTTCTGGAGGTACTCTTTTTTTTTTTTATCCCCTTATTTCCCCCATCCACTGTTATTGGGTTCTGAGAAAAGAGAATATTTGCCAATATTTTCCCTACCGATTCTGGAAGATTTTAGCACCACCCTCAGTAAACTCCCCTGATCTGCTCAAGAATGACCATTTTGCACCCTGGTTTCTGGGATTCTCCAGGAAGAATAGGATTGGGCAGTATAGAAGACATGAGGCCGATATCCAGCCACCAAGAATCATGTCAATGGGCTGAAGATACAAGCAAGTGTCCCGAAAGAGAAGCTGCATAAATGGGTCAACAAATAGCCGCCATGACACTGCCGCAACCCAGGGAACCATAGAGTAAAAGAAGGGCTGCAAAGCTGGACAGACCCGAGTGCTTTCACCAAGAAGAATCCAGTAAGTTCATTAAGATACAATCTCTAAGAGGACACTACCAATTGGAAGACATTGCTGGCAGAGTAGTGTTGAAGAGATGATAGCCCAGAGATACTGAAACAGTGAAGAGAAGGACTGGTTGCCCTGGGGCCCGGTGAAAGGTCTGAGTGTTTAAAGGGGAGACTGGTGGAAATCAGAGAAATTGTGACACTGGGTTTTAGGATGATGAAAACGCCCTCCTCCTACATACAGTGAAGGAATAAGTGTTGTATTATGTCTGTGATGATATAATGGGAATTTACCATTACCACTGTACTGCTCTGTTACTGCTGTTACAAAGGAATAGGACTTTGACTGTGTTGACCTCTGTGACCTGGGACCACACTCATGTTGCACGGTACTGGGTAAGGTGGAGGTCACACATTCGCAGCCATGAGTAGGTAGGTGATCTATGAAGACAGGTGGCTTAGCGCCCATGAAGACCCATGGATACACTGGGCGGGTATATATGCAGACTGTAGTATATTACACCACCAAGTGTATTGTATCATCAAGTGTGTATTAACTAAACTAAACAATCCTGCAATCTTACACATGTATTCAGTGTAACTTCACTCATATGTTAAAACAGTTCAGCAAGATCTAGATACTATGGACAGAAGCAAATAATTGTAGAAAGCAATGGAACCTTTTTCTTATCAGGCAAAGTTAATTCTTAAAGGGGTTGTTCTCATCATGCTGTTTCACAGTGTCTGCATAGCCGGCTTCAGGCTCACACTTCCTGTTTAGGTTGTGGGTGGTTCTACCGCAGTGATTGACATATCAGCTCTGTTATTCCTACCTAGCTGATCCTGTTAGGGGCCGTTCACACGGCACAGGACAAATACCGGCCGGTTTGCCGGCCGGTATTTGTCCTGTTTTGCGGCCGTCCTCACGGCCGCGGGGGGGACGGCTTTTCTCCGCGATGAGCGGAGAACAGCCCTCCCCCCTCTCATTGACATGCACATGTTCCGTCCGGAAACCGGACGGAAGATTGTGCATGTACAATGTTTTGTCGCCGGACCGCCGGCGACAAAACAGTCGGGCGGAAAACCCGTGCAGTGGGGACTGCTGCACGGATTTTCCATAGAGCCCCGTTCTGCTCATTTTCAGCCGGTTTTTTCAGGCGGTCTGAAAAACCGCAAACCGCCTGAAAAACCGTCCGAAAACCTGTGCAGTGGGGACATGCCCTTACAGTGACGTGAGTGCAGGAGGTTTGCCAACTGTAGTGCACAGATCTGCAAAGGGTTAAAGCTTGTCAGTAAGTAATGTAAACAAAACTCCTGTAATACTGATAAGACACATCAGGGAATTAGGTAACTATGGATCAGGCAGGGCTGCTGGAGAAATGAAAGCAGAGAGAGGTAGTCACTAACCTAGAGAAACAGAAGCAGTAGATAAAAGCTCTTCTATCGCCTAAACAAAGCAAAATCAAAAAGCATTGTATTTAGTAATGGTCTTTATTTACCTTTGCCTTAAAAAGCTAATCAATGTAGTAAGAAAAACCCATATACAGTACACAGGTCCCTTACTTCAATATCCATATCCTTATAATGGCATGCTGAAGTCCATTAACAGGTAGGAATAGGATATAAAGACCTTGTAAATGCTAAACAAAAATTCCATAGACTAGAAATAAAGTTGAATAACTAATAAACACCCTTATCGCCCCCTACTGGCATTGACAAATGACAGTCACATTATTCTAGTCACTTATGTATCTGCGCTTGAATAATTGGTATAGAACAAACGTGTGCTATTATTCATCCTTCCACATCTGCTTCTGCCTTCAGGCACAGGAATACAATCAATAGTGTGTGCTATAGGTTAACCAAAGGGAAGTCTTACAGACAGAGATAACAGCTCACAGACATGAGAATACCTTCAGAAGATGCAGGGTTTTGTAGCAGCCTAGTATTAACTCTTTTAGTGCTGGTCTTAAAGAGGACCTGTAGCCATTTCTGAAACATCTGTTTAAGGAAATCCTTGTGTTCTCTGTGACATAACAAATCTGGAGCCTCCTCTCTTATATCTGTTCCTCTGTTATTCCTCCTGGAAATGTACTACTGAATCAGTCAGATGGGTGTTGCCATTCCAGTTTTCAAAGGGGTGTGTCCCTGTACACAGTAACTCTGTCAGAACTAATTGGACAATGTCAGACTGTGTAGGACACTCCCCCAATCGACAACACCCAACTGACAGATTCAGTAATACATGTTTAGAAGAAATAAGAACCACACAACATTGAGACATAAGAGAAGATGCGTCAGAATTGTTATTTCACGAGGAACACAATTATGTACTAACACAGGCATATTTAGGAACAGATAAAGGTCCTCTTTAAAAGGGTTTTCTCATCACAACGATTAGCTTTCAACTTCTAGTGAAAGGTAAATTAAGACCATTACCAAATACAATGAGGTTTTGCTTTGCTCATGAGATCAAGACGATTTTATGTACTGTTAGGGCATGTCTCCACGGCACGGGTTTTCGGCCGGTTTTTCAGGCGGTTTGCGGTTTTGCAGACCGCCTGAAAAACCGGCCGAAAATGAGCACAATGGGGCTCTATGGAAAACCCGTTTCAGTGGGGACGGTTTTCCGTCCGACGGTTTTCCCACCCGCGGTCCGCACGCAGAGCATTCTGCAAGCACAATCTTCCGTCCAGTTTTCGGACGGAATCTGTGCTCATGAATGTGAAGGGGGAGGGCTTTTCTCCGCTCATCGCGGGTATGTCCACATGGCAGTGATAAAATACTGGTCGGATTCTGATTAAAGATCAGACCAGTCTTTTATAGTCTTTTGAATGGTTTTGGGGAACGGTTCTGTACGCGGTTTACGGATTCGCCCGTCCCCCTTCTCATTGAACAGCATCCTTTCCATCCGGGTGAAAAAATTGCATGTTCCGAGTTTTTCGGAATGCTGGCAGTTTGAAAATCTGTCCAGTTGAAAAACGGTGCAGTGTAGACTAGTGGGCGGATTTTGCATTGAAGGCTATGGGGATGGTTGCGTATTGGTTCTTAGACAGTTCTTAAAGGGGTTGTCTCACTACAAGGATTGCATTTTATGTTAAAGATCTTGCAAAAACAAGCAACTTTGCAACATGTGTCCATTAACAGTTTCCTACCTATTCCTAGATATCCCCTCTTGTATGGGCTGCATCAGCTCCTCAGGTCACTATAGCTACAGACCTGTTTGATCTATCCTGATAGGCTGTCAGCACTGGTTGCTATAGCTACAGACCTGGCTTCTACTGCAGCCTAGTGGAAGCCAGTAAACACGCCCCTGAATTCAAAGTGAAATCAAGAAAACAGGACTGAGGTGAGATGAATCAGTGTATTGAGACAACCCCTTTAAATCCAAAAACAGTCTGAAAATCCGACTAAAAACCCATGCCATGTAGAGTACCGTAAAAGTATTCTGCAACCATTTGTTTTGTTACAATGTATCTTAAACTTTTTACTGGTTTTGTGTATGCAGCTCCTTTACAGACCTATGGAGTGTGTCACTATGGTTACAGACTACAAAACAAACCCTGTGTGCAGTCTGATTAAAAATGTTACAGATTCTTGCTACTACAGGATTTGTTTGTATACATACTGTTACCATGGAAACCCATATGCCTGCACAGGAGCTGTGTACAAAAAACAGCAGTAGACTTTTAATGAAGACTATCTTCAAAGTTGCTTCATTTTCCATGTTAGATACACGGACACAATAAAAAAAGGACTATAATAATCTGCATGAAGCAGCACTATAGGGATATTAGGAAAACTGTAGACTACATTAGCAGCTACAGTTGGCCCCTTCTATGCAATTGGCCTCATTTATCAAAACGGTCTAATTGTACGGCTGTCGTTGTTGCTCCTTCCAAGCAATCAGAAATCAGCTTTCATTTCTTAAACTGCTCTGGAAAAATGAAAACTGAGCTCTGGTTGCTATGGGCAACAAAGACAGTCTTACAATTACACAGTTTTGATAAATGAGGCCCGTTGTGTTGGCATACTACCATAGTAGCACAATGATGTCTCATTACATAGTACTGCCTCAATGTCCTATATAAGGTGATGGCATCGCATAAGCCATGGTGGGAATAGGGCACCGCCAGTTCTGTGGTGGTTCCAGGTTAAGCTGCAGCCCATCAATGAGGCCTCCAGAGTACTCAATAAAAGCTTAACTGACAATTTTCCTGATGCAGATATAGACTAACACACACTGCATAAAGCCTGCATCCCAGATAGAAAGATTATGGATCTCAATGCGTTGTCCTCTGGGTAATGTAGAATGCACAGCTGTTCCAAGCAGGAGACACAATCTGGACTCCTCTGTACGAATATTGCAGAGGGATAGTAAATAAGCAAGATTTATCACAATTAAATATGGTAATTAAAAAATAAGCACTCCCCACATCTTATGGGCCTTTAATACTCGTGTCACTGATAAACTTTAGATTTCAGCAGCTGAAAGGCAGGAAAGCACAACTTCAAATGGACATGTCGCCCTCTAATGGTCAAAGAAGAAGCTGCTCCTCTACCTTTAAACAAAAAGCTAAGGGGACTCAATTTTTGGGGGGTGGGTAGAAAAATGTCACAATTATTTCTGCTGGTTTATAGTTGAAATGATTAAGCTGCACTGGACATGCTACTATTGTTGGACATGGGCATATCTGTATAGCCAAGGAAACGAGACAAAAAGTGGCAATGCCCTAGTACGCTACAGAAAAAAAACTTGTTAGAAAATCGGATTAGTATCGTCACAAAGGCAAATGGCATGACTGTCGTCATGCTGCTTTACCCCATAACTACTGTCCAGTTTCTATCAACCGAGTTATAGGGGGCACAATGCCTAACTGCGGTCTTCTTAATGGGGTTGGCAAGCAATATATCCATAGCAATAACTGATAATAAATATACTAAAAGGTCAATATATATATATATATATATATATATATATATATATATATATATATATATATATATATATATATATATATATATATATATATATATATATAATATATATATATAATCACTCTCCAGTTAAAGACAATAATAAGTCATAACAACCAAATGTACTTCCCACTTGAATTGGCAGAGAAGGGACAGAGAAGCTTGGCTGAAGTAAACCAGGCTTTTCTCTACCTTTCTGCAAAAAAATTGCAATTTTAGATCAACCTTAGGACAAGATCTTGTTCTAACACCTGTGTCTCGGGCTCTATACAAGACGTCAAAAATGAGAAAAAAGGGTCTACTTTTTATTTTTCCAGGAAGACTGCCACTCCTGTTCCCAGGCTGTTGCCGGTATTGCAGTTTTAGAGTGAATTGGGCTGAGCTACAATATCAGACACAGACAATGGAGAAGAATCTGATTGTGGGATGTACTAGTAAGCTGTTTTTTTCTGATATTACTAAAACTAGGGGGAAGGGGTCTTCCTTGGTTAATTTTCATGACATCGGTTCAGAAGGGACATGGTTAAATGGACCATTCAAAACAGATCTATATTGGGTTACCTATGCCATAAAATCTAGATCATTCAGCCTGGAGAGAAAAGTGCATGGCAGAGACACACAAACTCTAGTAGATTTAAAATGTATCTTAAAGGTGTTCTCTGTTGCATCAGGAGAGGGTCCCAGACTTTTAGTGATGCATAAAACTCCAGCTTTGCCAGTGATATCGGACACTTATAAGATCCCGAGTTGGGGTTTCAAGCCATTGATTGCCCAGCCTTCTAGTTGCCTCGAATGTCTGTGGGTTCCCATTTCAGGGACTCTCAACAATAAAGTCATTGAGATATGGTAATTTTAAAGGTAACCCATTAAGTTGAACATCTCAGGGACCCTCAAAAATGAAGTCATCAAGACATATTAGCTTTAAAGGGAACCTGTCACACTGAGCAGCATATTATAGAGCTGTGAGATTTATATATAGCTTTGTAGGGATTCAGTGGTACTTGCATGCATTTAAATCCCAGGTTATTTGCTTATTCTGGATTAAGAAGTCCTGTAGGCAGTTTTACCAGTGATCGACAGTAATCTTTGTATGTACACTTATACAAGGCTGTCGATCACTGATAACACCGCCTACTGGACTCCTTAACCCAGAAAGAGCAGGGATTTAAATGAATAAAATACAAGTTCTAGTAAAACATTTCCCATAAAACTATATATCAGTCTGTTCTGCTCCTCAGACTCCATAACATGTTATCAGCAGATCAGATAGATTGTTCAATGTGACAGGTTCCCTTTAAGTATAGTGTCTTGTATTAAATTATATACTTTTTCTGCTCCGGACACTTCACTCACACCAGAGCTGGATGGGTCATTTAATTATTTGCATGAGCACTGAGATAACTCACTTAGCTAATAGACTAAGTGCAGTATATAACCACAAAAAAAAACACATTCTGCTACCACATGACAAACACAGTTCTGCTACATCTGACAAATCCAACCCTGTTCCAACCGCACAATGGCCGATTTTCCAATCATTATTCTTGCCTATCATACCTACAACCGGCAGCGCTTTGTACATTAGAGAACAGAGATATCCCACTGTCAGATAACAAGACAGCGGGAAGGCTTGCTCACGCTCTGCGCACTCACAACCTTGTTCTCCACAACACTCTTTTCCAGCTTCCATTCAGCGCACAAAACACAAAGCCACACAGTCCTTTCATTAGACATAAAGTACTAAAAGAGGCGATCATTGAGCACGTCTACCTCAAATTCCCCTGCTGCCTTCAAGGCATTAAACAGATCTCGTCTTCCAGAACAACCTTCATGATTGTGCCCAAACAGAAGTGGGGGGCCTGAGGCACCTAGGGTGGGTGTATGTGTTGGCATGCAAGAGAATGTGCGCTACCCAGGCAGGTTTACAGATAAATCTCAAAACGAATATACATCAGAATCGAACATTGTCCAGCCTTGGTTGCATGCTGGGGGCAAATGTAGTGGTGCTCAGCTGGTCAGAGGTAGTAGAGCTGAGCTGGTCATATGGTCCAATTTACTGTTATATTGTTCTAAGTGGTTTTCCATAGAATTTCAGATAATTATCTTATCCTTAATCAGATTAATGATAAAGGAAGGATAATTTAAGCTCTTTTACATCTATAACTGACTTCAACCCAAACATATAAGCAAGTCCTGTATCCCCTTAATTCCTGCATCTATAGTCAGGCACGTGTCGATATTTACCAATGCAGGCGCCTCTTAGTAACTAGCAAGCATATAAGAAACATGCAATCTGGAATGTCACATAGATGAGAAATACCTGGCAAACTTCATAGAGTAATCTGTATTCCTCTTCTGCTCTCCTGAGGCTGCACAGGCTGCATCCCATGGTTATAGAATGTGACACATATCCCGACTCGTGGGCTCCTGCCTGGGGAAGCAGTCACATTGATGCAGCACACTTGGTGACAGGCGGCAGAGTGTTTCAGTGTGGATTTCTCTGCTGTACTGTCTCACACCACACAGCCCTCCCTCTAGTGCTTGGCTTGCTGTGCAGTGGTCCAGTGCACACACTAAATACTGCTCCTCATGCATATTAATCACTTCTCATTGACTATTCAGATTGAGACACTGATATGGAGACCAGAACTGGGAACTGTGACAAGTGACTTAAGAGCGAGACAGAAAAAGACAAAATCCTGAACGCTTCTGTCAAAATATATACATTTTCTTGCCATCACAGATGCAGAAGATCGAGCAGCGGGAGCTGAAATGTATTTAAATCGGAGTTTTCACCTAGCATCACCCTTCCATGTTCAGACACTTTATCAGAGACATCAATAGTGCTGCCATGCACCATGCATAAAGCTAAAAAAAATACCTTAAGTTGAAAAAAGTTCCTCAGAAAATATTAATCCCTTAAAGGGGTTGTCTCACTACATTGATTCATCTTACCTCAGTCCTGTTTTCTTGGATTCATTCTGAATTCAGGGGCGTGTTTACTGGCTTCTACTAGGCTGCAGTACAACCCAGGTCTGTAGCTATAGCAACCAGTGCTGGCAGCCTATCAGGAGAGATCAAACAGGTCGGTGGCTATAGTAACCCGATGAGCTGATGCAGCCCATACAGGAGGGAATATGTAGGAATGGATAGGATATTATTAATGGACACATATTGCAAAGTGACTTGTTTTTGCAAGATCTGTAACATAAAAAGCAATCCTTGTAGTGAGACAACCCCTTTAAATGCAGTTATCAGGAGTTTCAGTTGTTAGGTTCTGATCCTTACAAAGCTCGGTGACAACCAATATGGCCACAGATCCATCAGTAAAACTTACATGTACTAGGAATTTTAGAATTTTAAAAATTTGGTTGAAAAAATACCTGTTAGGCCGTGTTCACACGGCTTATTCCCGACGGATTTGTGCGCCGTATTGAGCGCACACATATCCGCCGTGAATAAGGGGCGGGGCGGGGCTGGAGCGCGGCGGGGGCGCCGCTCCCGGCCCCATAGACAATGCATTGTTTACGGCGCATCTGCGCCGTAAATAATGTGCATGTCACTTTCTCCCCCCGCGGCGGATTTGCCAGGCGGGGAGGAGCGACGGATTCCACTGTTCTCAATGAGAGCAGTGGATTACCGTAATTGCTGCCGCGGATTGGCGCCGTACTGAAGCGCAAATCCGGCGCGCAGTACGGCGCCAATACGCGGCAGAATAAGCCGTGTGAACGAGGCCTTAAGGGTACGACCGATTGACGCCGATTCCATGTTGAATAGCTTGTTCAAAATTCTTGTGCAATCTGGCGGCCATTCATTTGAATGCCCAGTGAACTACAGTGTGGATTTTCCCTACTATGGATTTCCAATCCATGGTATGAAGAAAAAAATGGTCCTATGCTTTCTTTTGAGTAGATCCACGTCAGATCCCGCTCCTGCAGGACCAAATCAGAGGTGAGTCCCACATTTGTAAAAGTCATTGGCAGAAATTCAAGGTGTCGCCTCAAATTTCTGCTGAGAAAAACATGTTGGATTTTTCTGACCACTTGTTTTAGGTTTCTTTTTTGTTTTCTATAGTAATTTTTCTATAGACTTTATGACTGTCGTCTGCCATTTAGCTCTTCTGTATTTGTAATAGCTGGATACCAAGGGTGACATTTATGATTTTTGGTGCCCAGGTGTCAATTTTATTACACGCATTAATAGCGTAGAATGAATCTATGAACCTGTTCTACTGCGGGTTATAGATTTAGCGCTTTCTCACTACTAAGCAACAATTCTGGCTCAGGTAAACTACTTGTAGATTGGTCTACCTGTTCCAGCAGTAATGTGCCTGGTTTTGCCGTACTAAAGTCATAAATGTGTAGAATACGACGGTTGTAGTGTGACACGCCTCCAGCACGCCCCCATATCTCAGGTGCATTATAAAGTGCCATGGCCGCTTTATAATGCGCTTAAGTTTGGAGTGCACCTGCTCATACATATCGGATCGGACCTCTAATCCCTGATGAAGACAGGTTAGCTGGCGAAACATGTTGGGGAGGTCAGGCATGACGTTTTAAATTGTGATTTCTCACCTCTGTCTAGAAGTGTCACCTGCTGCAGGGGTGTCACAAGGGGGCCTTATTTGTTCGGTGTCCATGAGATTAAGGACGACTGCCCAGGTAGTAGGCTTGGGATCCCTTACTGAAGCTAGTACTTTGCTATAGATATAAGGCTCTCCTGTTAACAGGTGGTGCTCCATCAGATTTGATAATAGAAAAGGAGTTCTTCCTTCTTTCAGAAGCAAAAAGGGTTAAATAACGAGGTTAGAAATCAGGTTTTTAAATAGTGTGTATAGAGGTTAAGAGTTATACATAATAAAAGTTACGTTTTAGTGTTTTACAGATAGAGAACTGATAGAGTTTAAGTTTGCCTACGGCAAAATAGTAAATATAGTGCTCATACATAGTGCACACAGGGCTGAAAGGACGCCAGACTTCTGGTGCAGCCCCATACATACATGTCGCCCCAATTGCCTAAAAAAGTACAACATTGTCACACAAAAAGTTCCAGAGAATGTGGTCTATCGCAAGCCTTTTCTAAAAAGAGAAGAGTCCGCAGAGAGCACCTAGAAGACTTTAGGATATGTGGTTCCCCTTTCCCAAAGCTATGGAAGACCAGTCTTGCTATTGGCACCAGCTCAGTGAGCTCTAAAACAAAGTTTCCCTTTCTGGAGAGAGCCAGGATTTCAGGGTTGAAAGGAACCTGATGGCCACACATTTCCCCTGTGGACCTCCGGAGGGTCCGAGAAGAGCACCACAACCCGAAATTCTGTGACAAAACCACAAAAAACAGACCGTGAAATAAAAAATACATTCAATAAATAGGATTGTGTGCAGTGAGTACAGAACAGACATGTGGTCGGGATTCTAAAAATTCTTCTTACTGCCTAGCCAGAAGGCCGGTGTGCTCAATGTGAAGAGAAAAGTTGAAATGCAGTGCAATGTGCCTTCTACTCAAGTGGGGTCTCACATCCTGCGAGTTCAGGTACCCCAGGGTCACCACTTCTGGGGCACTTTGCACCTTCATCATTCGAATCCTCTTGAGACCTCATGGCTTGGATTCTGGGTCGCCTACAGTCTACATATATTATGCAGCGTACACCTGGAAAGGAACCCCGTCGTGCTCAGTACCCGTCCATACGTCAGTGGCCCTGCCCATCACTGATAAGAACTGATACTGCACTGGGTCTTAGCCACAAGACCCACACACTGACTTGCCAAAATACACTGTGCACCGGAGTGAACCAGAGGTCAGACTCTATACACATTCCTATTGGACTGACACGGAGTATCTCACAGGAATGCACAGAGAGTGCCACTTCAGGTTCACAGGGCACACGCTGTATGTTTCGGTAAGGCAGAGTGTAAGTTGCATGACCCAACAGAAGACCCAAATAAATAGTATATACAGCGGCAACAAAGGAGTATAACCAGCATTGCTGTACATCAGTCTATTGAGAAAAAAAAGGAGTGCTCCTTTCAATGGACAGTCCTATCTGGGCAACCTCCTTCCTAACCCGAGGACCCACTAGTGATCAGCTGTAATCCCATCATGATCAAAGGAATCCACATTCTTTGAAGCAACTTCCCACTCTGACTAATACGGTCAGCTTCACCTGGCTCCAGGGTATAGTAACACTTTTTTTAGTAAATACTTTTGTTCACCATGAAATAACAATTCTGGAGCCTCTTCTCTTATATCTCTGTGTTGTTCTGTTCCTCTGTTATTCCTTCTAGAAATGTATATGTATTACTGAATCTGTCAGCTGGGTGTTACCATTCCAGTAATCAAAGGGGTGTGTCCCTGTACAAAATGACTGTCAGCACTGATTGGACAGTGTCAGACTGTGCAGGGGCATAACCCCCAATTAGTAACGCCCATCTGACAGATTCAGTTATAGATTTCTAGAAGAAATAACAGAGGAACATCAGAGTTATCAGAGAAGATGCTCCAGATTTGTTATTTCACAGGAACACAGGTATTTATTAAAAACAAACTGTCAGGCTTGGTGAAAAGTACTCTTTAACTAAATGTTAGGGTGTGTTCACACAGCATACTTTTCCAGCAATGAAATTAAAAATCTATGTGGAATCTATGTACCATTAATTTCTATGGGAGTTTACATTGTTCTCCTTTTTTACTTGTATTTTTCCACATGTGGATTTCATGCGGAATATTAAGTATGTCACCCCACCCTTATCCCTGTTCCCTAGATGTGGCACTTCTTGTTGAACTTGGTGATCTACATAAGTATTGGACTTCTACTCAAGATTTCCTAACTAGCTAGTTATACATAGTTAAGTCACATTATTATGACCACCACCAACTAATATCCAGAGTAACTGCTGAGCGCAGCATGAACAGCAGCTAGACAGACTGGGAGTGACGCAATAAGTTTAGAGTAGTTCTCACAGCTGCTGGAGGGTGCTGCGAACTTGACAATCAATGTGGTCCCACAGATTCTCACCTAGGATTAAGTCTGGTGGCCAGCCCAGGGTAGAACGTAGAAGGCTTGGTCAAGCTCTTCCGACAAATGTAGGACATTTCTAACCTTGTTATATCTCAGATTCTCTTGCTGGAAGATCCCATCCCCCCAGGGAAAATAATCAGCATGTATGGGTATACGTGATCTGCAAGGATGGACTAAGAGTGCCTTCCACTTGAATAAGTGGCTCAGAAAATGCTACAAAAACATTCCCCAAAACATAACACTGCAACCATTGCTGGAAGAACACAATCTGGTGGTGGCAGAGTGTGCTCCCTGACGTTTCTCACCTGACCCGCCAACGTCCATCTGTTCAATGAAGCAGAAAATAAGACTCATCGGACAAGGCAACCCTTTGTCAATCAGTGGAGGTCCAATACCGATACTGCTGTGAAAATTGAAGCCTTTTCTGCTGATGCAACTTCATTAACAAGTCCATTCACCATCCGTTTGCTTCACAGCCCCATACTCAGTATGAGCCTCCTGGTTCATTTTGGTGGTAAGCTGCTCCACTGTAGTGTGTCAGTCTGCCCTTGCGCACTTTTGTAGCTGACGGTCACCTTTTACTTCAATGGCACATAGTGCTCTGCAGTTTACACAATGGCAATTATGGCATTTTTCCACTCGCGATACAATTTCACCAGTAGTACGTGAACTGTTCACAAACTGTACAATTTTAAAAATGCTGCTGCCCTTTTCCTGAAAGCCAATCATCCATTTTTCCCACTCTGATACATTGCCTTTTTCATTTCTGACAACAAAGAGAGATGTGTACAGACAGTCTATCACATAATTTATATACCTACCAAACCAGCTCATCACATGTGACTAGTCCCCGGAGTCGATTGCTAAGGTCTTAACAATCGACTTGAGGCCTTAACAACCGGCTTAACAACCGACTGGAGTCCGCGGAGTCGATTGCTAACTCTTATCAACTGACTTGAGCTGAGGCCTTAACAACCGGCTTAACGACTGTTAGCGACTTCACACGCAGTAAATTATGTGTCCCCCAGTGAAGGTAATAGGGTCCCCCAGTAAGTTATACGTCCTCTAGTAGGTGGTTATATACTTTATATATCTCCCAGTAGGTAGGTGTGTAGTTTATATGTCCCCCAGCAGGTATATAGGCAGGTTATGGATCCCCCAGCAGGTATATAGGCAGGTATGGATCCCCCAGCAGGTATATAGGCAGGTTTAGGTCCCCCAGCAGGTATATAGGCAGGTTTAGGTCCCCCAGCAGGTATATAGGCAGGTTTAGGTCCCCCAGCAGGTATATAGGCAGGTTTAGGTCCCCAAGCAGGTATATAGGCAGGTTTAGGTCCCCCAGCAGGTATATAGGCAGGTTTAGGTCCCCCAGCAGGTATATAGATAGCTTATAGGCCCCCAGCAGGTATATAGATAGCTTATAGGCCCCACAGCAGGTATATAGATAGCTTATAGGCCCCACAGCACGTGTATATTTAGGTAGCTTATAGGCCTCACAGCACATATGTAGGTAGATTATAGCTCCTCCCTGCACGTATATAAGTAGATAATAGCCCCCCTCCCTGCACATATGACAGTAGATAATAGCATCCCTCCCTGCACATATGACAGTAGATAATAGCATCCCTCCCTGCACATATGACAGTAGATAATAGCCCCCCTCCCTGCACATATAACAATAGATAACAGCCCCCCTCCCTGCACATATAACAATAGATAACAGCCCCCCTCCCTGCACATATAACCATTGATAAACGCCCCCCCTCCCTGCACATATAACAGTAGATAACAGCCCCCCTCCCTGCACATATAACAATAGATAACAGCCCCCCTCCCTGCACATAAAACAATAGATAATAGACCCCCAGCATAAATAGCGCTAATTAAAAGTAATACCCTGACAGCACTTACCTGACCTCGCTCCCTGCCGCTGTCGCTGTCGGTGCTCCCGGTCTTTTCTTCAGCGGCGTGACGTCACCAGGCCGCGCGCGGGCAGCGTGATGACGCGCACGCCGCCTGGGCTGTGCACATCCTGACTGCTGCCACAGATTACTCCGCGGAGCTCTCTGCTCCGCTGAAGCATCTAACTGTATGTGCGTCCGGCGGACGCACATACAGTTAGTCCCGCCACACCTGCTGCCGTCGCCAAGGTCCTAAGCCGCTAAGCCGATAGCTTAGTGACTGGTACCGGCTTAGGACCCTAACGATCGGCGGCGGCGTATAGCGGCGGCGCCGGGGACTACATGTGACTTCCTTCATGAGCTAAGCACTGCTGACATTGAAAGTGGTCATTATAATGTGACTCCATTGCGTCTATGGTAGATACAGGGTCTACTCCATAATGGCAATACCACTATACGGACTATGATTTATGATTTAGATGCCAGTATATCTGCCTCCAGGATGAAGTAGTCATCTACTGGGCAGTCCTAAGTATTCAACAACTTTGCAGGCAAGACATGTATGTGTTGGGGGGAGGTGGGCATATCTTCCTCATGGGGACAATGATATTCAATACTGGACAGGGACTGGCTCCCCACCTGTAAATATCCAGTGACTTTCCATGCATAGCCAGGGGACCATGGTGACATTATCTTACTGGGTATAGTGACCAGGGCCAGTTTTAAGTCAGACAAACTAAGCAATTGCCCAGGGCCATTGTTTCCTTAGGTTTCCCCAAGGACAGGAAACTTACGATCACACTTAAAGGGAATGTGTGATCAAAAAATGACTTATTGTTTAACCCATGTTTTTATGTTAACCAAATTTTAAGAATTTTTGCTTATTTTTTATTTTTCGTAATTGTCTGACACTTCTTGCTCTGTAGAGAAAGATTATCAGTAGTCTCCTCATTATCAGCACAGACAGGGTTACACTGAAAGGAGACACTGATGTATAACACAGGATCCACCAGTCACAATAGGAGATAGTCGCAGCTCTCCCTCCCTGCACACCGACTTCTTCCCAGCTCACTGAGCATGCCTAGAAAACTCTCCTATAAAAGTCAATGGGACTGAGTCAGTCTTAAGGCTCCTATGTGCATGAAGCTGCATCTCTCTAAATGCTGTTAAAGCATCTTACGCAAGATGGCCGCCCCCATAATCTTATACAAACAGAACTGAGAAATCTACAATCAGAAAATAAAATTGGCTACGAAGAAAAGAATATGGATCAGGGTCTGCTTTTAATTATTCAAAAAAATTGGCAACAGATTCCCTTTAAGTCACCCAGCATTATTTAATGGGATACAATAGTATTTTACTGAAGATTCAAGTTCCACTAATGTGTGGAAATATACTGCAGTCTTATGTGGGCTACTTTCAGATTTGATAGATATGCAGCAAAAATGTCAGCGACTGTTCTGTACACCTAAATTAGGGCCGACATCTATGAATTCGCCTTTGGCATTTTTTGCTATATATTGCCGGTTCTATCAATGTATCAACAGGTATATGGCCAAACTTGGCGCAATGTGCACCTGATAACACATTTTAGTGTGCCAAAGTTTGGTGCGAAACCGCCATACAAAGGAGACGCATTACACTTTCATTCATACTGTCGTATTATAAACTCCTCTATATCTATTTAAAACCGTTGTGTCAGCCGCAAGTTACAAAAATGGCGCATTCGAATTCGTAGATGTCGTCCTAGGTCTGTAAAAACCCATGCACATGTTGTAGACTCAACGCTATTAAAATGTATGAACCATATTATGGTGCTCTATGGAGATAGTATATGGGATGTATATGACAGTATTATATTACCAGTAAGCACGTTTCTGATACTGTTATTACTTATTCTAGTCCATAGGTTCATGGTTACTTCAGTCCATCCGTATTGCCACAAGAGAGCACAGGATACAAATAATCCTAAGAAACTTCTTATATGTCTAGAGATTTAGAAAACTTTCTGCTTCTTTTACATTTTTTAAATCTCCAGTGCCTCAAACTTTTACAGGAATTCATGAATTAAATATCGTATATTAAAAGCATCCCAAGATAACCACAGGTCTGAGCTCCGGTTCTATAGCACTGAGGGATATGTTATGTATTCCTCACTAATCGTCTGGCTTAAACACAAAAGTTATACTAGAAGCTGAAAAGATGCCACGGGTAGAAATATGACATGTTGTCACTTGTCACTGACATTGCCAGGAAGCAGAAATATATGCCAGAGAGACTGGCAGCTGAGGAAAAAAAAACAATGACTTCCTGCTCAGTTGCAGATGGAAGAATTCATCTCTTATAGTAAGGCACGAGAATAAACTTGTAGGTTTTTGTTTTGACTTCTAGACGACCCTACTCATAGAGATCTACATATCACAGGCATATGGAAGGTTTTGAGCGCCCTAGTTGGATTTGCTCAGTTTGGAGTAACTGTAATAATAAGATCACTGTAGAGAACTTCTCATACTCATTTGTATCAAGTTAAAGGCAGGAGAATAAACATTTGTCAGGTTGCTTCTTGAAATTGATCTGAACTCTGCAGAGACACCAGACTCCTGACGGCAGTGTCTATAGGAGAGGTTTTCTACATTATCCCACAGTGTACCACAGGAGGTTTTGTAGCCCTAAAGGAAATCTCGCTGCAGCTTTGGATGTGAACAGAGTAATAAAATAAATGATTCAACATTGGTAAGAGCTAAGTGAAGTGACTATGAATTCATCACATGTATGCGACCTCCCTCGAATGTACAGCGCCATGGAATCAATGACGCTTTAAAATAAATGTTAATAATAATAAATAATCACAGTATTACACGTTAAACTAAATATGTTGAATATGTCCCCAAAAAGACAATATGCTGCACAGCTCTGCATTAGTCATAGAAACCGAAGTTGTTCTTTTTACCTGTTAGAGCTTTAGTTGATCATAGACATATATGTTTGGCCACCATTTGACTCCCATTATTATAATAAGCCATGTCTGTTTGGCCAAAGTCAGTGGGTGTCAGTTGGATAGCCCTAAGTTATCCTATGTCTATGGATCCCAAACTTTTTGAGATTTTTCAACCTAAACTGATAGGACCTGCTACATGGGTAGAATTAGGGTCTCCAGCAAGTTTTATATCTAAAATTTAACTTTGCCCATCGAAAACACATATAGATTTGAGTGCTGACTGCACTCTGGTGCCATTATCCTGAATGCACTATTGATTAATTCGAGGACTGTCTATCTTCTCTTTGACCCTTTTGGTGATATATTTTTCAATTTTAGCTTCCAAATGAATATATTTTCCCAACACAAGCTGAACTGTTGTGGTTCAGTAACTTAATCCCAAGCACTTGATGTTACTGTACTTAAACTTGTATTCCAGGCCATGGAGAGGTCAGCGTTAAGAAGCCAGGCTGTGGGAATGCACCCAAGATGCAGAGAGCTCTTCAGGCTTCTCTCTTGTTTCAGGTATGGAGTTTGGAGGCACAGGAGGAATATGGACCCACTACAGAACGTATGGACCCACTACAGAAGAGACCAATGTATCATTAAGGCTCTTGAGTCAAAGTTAATAGGCTACACATCACTGATAGACAAAGTAATCCAAACAACCACCGTTGTTTTCACTTTTGTATCAAAACACATTTTCTCTCTAAAAATTATGAACACCCCAGCAAAATCCAGACATGTCAATGGGTCTGTGAGGTTCCACTAGTGTCCATTGGGTGACGGATCCAGCACTGCATCCCAGTTTCCATTTATTTATAGAAACCACAATGCAAATGTGAATGGAGCCTAACCTCTGTTCATCAAATGTGTGTCAAGCAGAAGCAACTGTTTGCATAAAAACGTAACCCAGCAGTCGGGCTATAATGCCCATAGAAGTGCCAGAAGATCCTCCAGTGGGACCTGACACTGACATATTAATAGACCCGTACTAGAACGGGACTATAACGGTCCAGGAGAGGATAATTCCATTAAAAAAATCTCTTGCCTTTATGGTCAGCACACATATAAATGTATGAAGTGTACTACATACTGTAGACACATTGAACCCAGTAAGAGAACAGTAAGCTCCTAAACTTCCCTGAGCAGTCAGAATTTTATCATTAGAGGGGTTCTTTACTCTGGACAATACCTATTTATCGTAAAGGATCCCTGGACAATAAATTGTTCCCTCCCCCCCTACTAAGACCACCAGTGATTAGCTGTAATCTGCCTCTGGAATCTGGCATTAAAAGGGTGTTCCCACTATCAACTTTGATGGCATATCTTATAGGTGTGGCTTTCAAACGTGGGACCCGTACCTATCTCAAGAACAGGCCCTCAAAATATTGGCTCAGAATGAAGAACCGGATGTGCTTGTGTATGACTCTCCATTCTGTTTTATGGACGTTATCAGTTCACCTGTACAAAAAAAAACTTCGTAAAATGGAGAACCAGGCACAAGCTCTCCATTCTGAACCGGGTGCTTGTTCCCGAGATAGGTGCAGGTCTCTGAGGTAGGACTTGCACATATCAGACTTTGATGGCATATCTTGCATCTATAGGATCGATACTGATGCCATGGAAGTCTATGTTGGGAACATCCCTTTAAATGCTCAAAGTTTCTGCAGTGCCATCACAAGGGAAACTAAGTATTACCTAGTTCCTAATCAAATCAGTTTAATGTTTTTGTAATGCCAGACAGGTCCTCCAGAACAAGAGATACTCTTTGTAACCATTCAGAACAGGAGAACCCTTTTGAGATCTATGTCTGTTTAGGGGATTTAGAACTTTGTGTAAGAAAAACGGACCTCCTGTTGCTATACATCTCTATCAAGCACTGCTAGTAGGTGATCTACTTAAAATGTCCTCTTCTGTCAAGTTGTTACAAATTATATTCAGTCATTTTCTTTAAGGTTCAGTATCACAGTTAAAGGAGACGGATTTGCCATTTAGAAGTCAAGGGAGAAGTGAGGACCCCAGTTGAGCGGTCATAGAATTTTACACAGCGTCTCAAACAATTCTGTATTTTCTGGTGATATCCATTTCAGGTCCTTTCCTTATACATTTTCTCTATTTTCCTCTTCTGTCCAACCTCACAAAAGAATAGGATATACAAGGATTGAGAACAGAACGAAAAAAAAGACTTGGTGGCTGTAAATAAAGAAGGTTAAGTTACTGCTGGTCTTACAGTAGGTATATGATTCCTCCATAGGTGACCACCCAGGGCTGTGGTCCTCAGCAAAGGTTAATAGAGATGTCCATTTACTGGTAATGTCTCCCGATGGCAGATTGCACCCACCCACAGAACAATGGTAAATGTGAGAGGGGTCTCAGTTGTGCATGAATGAACTTTTAACCTGCCTTTCAGGGGAAAATACATGCGGTCAGGAATTCTAAGTCCAACCTAATTTCATTGTATCGCACCCCCGACCCCTTTCTAGGCTCTCAATCTTCCTAATCCTTTACTAGCAACCACTATACAGTGTTAAATGAGTCATTTACTCGCAAAAATGGATGTTTGTTGGACAGTTTAAACCCCCAGCTATTGTTCAGGCTTAATGCTACACTAATGCAATTACAGAGTGAGCAAGAGCATGGTTGAAGGCTAACTATAAGACAGCAACATAGATGTCCCTTAATATGTGGCTCTGCTATTAACGCTGGGAGGGTGAAAGCTGCGGAGTATTATTGGAAATCGAGTACATAATATAATATAGAGAGAAAAGGCTGAAGGAGACCGAAAAGAATGGAAGAATCAAGTGGAAAAAGAAGTTGGAGGAAGATAAGGGATATTGAAGGGGACCTGCTCTGATGTGTACTTAGAGGAAGATGTAGGCATAGTCTACTTAGGCTCTATCTACACAGCTGAAATCCAATGGTATTTTAACTTCGCTGCACCCTGGTTTTGGCACAATGAAACATGGTTGGATTTCGAATTCCCCCTGGCCCTGTACATTGAGGCTACGGGTATCCGACTGAAGATAGAACATGTCCCATCTTCCACTGGACGGCCGGTGGCTCAGTAGAAAATTCGTGCTGTGTAGACTACAGCACAGATTTTCTATTGAAGTCTACACAGCACCGGTTATAGTCAGATTTTTGCCGGATTCTAAACACGGAATCTGCCGTCAATCCGATCAAAATCCTGTGCTGTGTAGACATAGCCTTACAGGACACTGATATTTCCTGGAAGAACAGGGTTCCTTAAAGGGAATGTGTCATCAAAAATGACTTCTTGTTACATGATAGATCTACCCTTGGATTTTTACTGTGGATTTTCACATAGTAGGCAGACGATTTCACCTTGATTTTCCGGTCTACCAGACAGAGTTTCTGCCGAAAATTTGCATGGACACCACATTAATAAGTGGCAAGTAGATTTTAAACCTGTGCTTTATTGAAAAAATGGGACCCAGATTCCAGGCAGAGCCCATTACATCTCAGCTATGGGGCTATGTAGCTGAAGGCCAGTGAGAGCACAAATAGTGACGCTTGTCCACCGCCCATACTGCCTACAATGGGCACAAGACATTAGAATTGGACCATGGAATAATGGAAGAAGGTGCCCTGGTCTGATAAATCATGTTCTCTTTTACATTATGTGGCCAGCCTTGTTTGTGTGCATCACTTACCTGGGGAAGAGATGGCACCGGGATGTATTTTGAGAAGAACACAAGAGAAGGTAATGTGATGCCCTAGGCAATGTTCTGCTAAAAAATCTTGGTTCCTGGGATTTATCCAGGAGGTACTTTGACACATGCCACCTACCTAAACACTGTTGCAGACCAATTGTACCCCCTTCCATCCCTATATTACTTAATAGCAGTAACCTCAATGGGTAATGCACAATGCCACACTGCAAAAAGAGTTCAGGAATGGTTTTAGGAACATGACAAAGAATTCTTGGCCTCCAAATTCGCCCGATACCTAGAAGATCGAGCATCTGTGAGATGGGCTACAACAATAAATCAGTGCGGGATATTCAGTAGCTAGTCCTTTTCACTCCCTAAGGTGTTGTAGTCTGAACAGGCTCCAAGAGAGGTAACATTTTTGTGTTAGGACTCACATGTGCTGGGGTCCCCTTGACGCAATTGGGAGGTGAGCTTAAACACTTTTGATCAAAATTGTGAAATAAGAACCCCAAATTTTCATATATCCTTAGCAGTAATGCATTTTTCAAAAATTCCTATATGCCTTGATGTTTTCTTAGTTGATAGTGTGCCGCTGATATTTGGAATAGATGTATGTTTTTGCCTCGCCAGTGTGCACCTATACTTATTTTTTTCAAAAAATGTTTTTGGATGTGCATAGCTAAACAGGGTTTTTTTATGGGCTAGAACAATGTCTGATCCATAAAGTTCACCCATCACGGCTTATTGGCCATAAAGGACCTGCTGCTAACTTTTAGGTTCTAGGTACCACAGGACACCTTCAGAGGTCTGGTAGACTGCATGCCTTAAGGGGTCAGAACGGTTTTGGCAGCACCAAGAGGAACTGCACAATATTAGGCAGCTGATTGTAATGTTACAGCTGATCAGTGTGTGTGTGTAATACAAAAACGCTGTGGGGTACATTTATTAAGGAAGAATTCTGGTGTACAAGCTTTACACCACATTTATATTGTGTTTAAGACATTTTATAGTCACTTCTGCACCTCGAACGAGAAAAGGGAAAAATGTCGCCATAATTCGTGGCATAAAGTAAGTTAAGTAATAGAAGGTGTAAAGTTAGACTAGAGAGTCTAAACACGCCCCAGATTTATCATCACTATAGTATACGTGGTCATCGTTAGACTGTCTAATCTAAGTTTGCACTGTCTAAGAGTTAGACCGTATTGATAAATCTGCCACAGAATGCTCAATGTTCTCCAGCCTTCGTAATTAATTTAGAGACAAATGGTACAGAATTTCATGAAAATAAGATGAGATAACGACATTGTTTACTGCTGGCACCGTGCTCATTACCAGCGTGAACCAGCACAACTAGACATGGGGTAATTTTTCAGGGGCAGCTTCACCAGAAAATGGGCATATTATTATTATTAATGTATGAAGTGCATATGTAAGCACATACTGTAGAAATAAATGAAATGTCCTTCTAGAATGAGTTTTCTATGGTTTATAAATGACCTCCACTCCATCTAATCACACTACCCATAAATTATCCAATGCTACATCACTGAGTACCCATTATTCATACTACTCACTCATTTGGGCTACTTGCCTAGTGAAAACCCACCTGCATAAGGCTCCATTATAAGCAGGTTACAGCACCATCTACTGGTTAATTAAGGTTAAGCAGTGAGGAACAATGATAGAACTTTACTCCAACTAGGTAGGAGATTGGCGGGGAGTGGGTTAAATATATACTTTTATTCATAAGTAACAAACCTAAAATATAGATTTTACTGTCTTACATAAGTAAATTATTGACTCAGCATGGAATGGGAGCAGAAAGAACGGACAGATTTCCTATGAGCTTGAAAAGCTGGGACCAGGGACCATTCAGAAAGCCCCAGGCTATACATACTGTAAGATCAAGAGTCAATGCCATTAGCAAGCCGCAGTCTATAGCTGTGCTTATTATACACAGGGCGAATAGAGGAGTGCCAAGAGAGTTTTTAATAGCTTCAACCAACCAAGTATGCAAATTTAGCAGCTTTATTAATTATGTAGATCTAAAAATTAATTCATCAAACATTTAGAACAAATTGACTGATTCATTAGATGTGGGTAATTTGGTTTCTCTGGAAACCCAGTCGTTTTCATAAGTATACATAGCCCACTTCATTAAAGGGGTTGTTTCAATACAGACCTTCATGGCATATCGCTAGAAATTGCCATCAATGTCTGATAGGTGCAGGTCCCATCTCTGGTGCGGAGTGTTTGGCTGTACTAATAACCCTCATTGATTTTAATGAGACCCGACCACCTGTCCGTTCAAAACGTGAAGGTTCCATTTCTCGTTCTCAAGATGGAGACTTGGACATATCAGACATGTTCTACTGTCTCCACAGAGCATCTTTTTTCTGCTCAGTTTATTTTCTGGTAATTTTTTTGTAACGTGGCAAAAAAACAACAGAGCAGGGCAGAAAATTTACTATTTGACTCTATGTAAAGGGCAGGATGTTTTTGGCCCGTTTTTGGCGCTTTTTTTTTTGCAGAAAACCACAGCAATTATAATGCTGTGCATTTCTGCAAGAAAAAAAAAAAGGACCTATCAGACGAAAAAAAGCGTTAATTTCACTAACTTTTTCATTTTGAGAGGACAAGTTTTCTAAAAGAACTCCTGGCTGTTCATGACGTTTCTCTATTATTGAATACTACTGTTCCCCATAAAATAACAATTCTAGATCTTTATGCTACGCGGTTCCCCTGTAACTCCTCCTCAAAAATCTTTACCAATCTGTCAGCTGGGTGTTACTGGTTGGGGGTGTGTCCCTACACAGTTTGACATTGTCCAGTCTGTTCTGATAGAGTTAGCATGTGCAGGGACACACAACTTAAAGGGGTTTGTCTGGTAAAAGAAAACTAAATAGATAAACTACATATCTTAATGAAACGATTCCTAAATGCCTTTAATTAGAAAAGTCTGCTTGGTTTTTTTTAGGGAATAAATTATAAGAGAAGAAAATGGCCGCCGGGCTCCTTCCTGTGCAAAAACCTGTCCTACACGAAGTAGGACAGGCTCTGTGAGTTACTTCCTGGTTAGGCTGACTGACATAACTGAGCATGTGCTGTAATCAGTCAGTCTGACAGACTTCTGATATGAGGGATAGCTTTGCAGAGTAGAAAGGAGACGGAGGGCTATACACACACACATATAAATATATAAAAATGTGGTGTGGATACAGTACATAGAATCCATAGCTCAGCTGGGAGGAAGCGGCTTTGTGGGAAATGTATTTTTCAGAGCGCACGCCCAACAACTGTAGCTCCGCTCATTCGCCCAGTGAGGAGAAAGATCCACCAAAACAATAATACAATATAAAAGCGTTTGTAAGACGTTCTCACACTGGATTGTGACACAGAATTACTGCCCATCTTTAGTATTCCTCCATTACATGTTTTTTTTTTTTCCTCCCCTTTAAAAACTGGAATGGTAACACCCATCTGACTGATTCAGTAATACATTTTTAGAAGGAATAATGGGAACAGCACAACAAAGAATTATAAAAGATGATGCTGTAGATTTGTTATTTCATGGAGAACACTTATTTCGGCAGTCCTATGCAATCAAAAATTACTTTAAAAATATTGTCTAGCTAGAGATAAAACTTTTGAATGGCAGGGCAGATTAATCTCACTTTACTTCAGCTGCTGTTTATCTCTATGTAGTCTCATGAAGAATAGCAGGTAATGAGATAATGATTGCTCTATTGTTCTCTTGACAGGGATAGATAAGATTAGACTAGACCACTAGGACAAAGACCAGCAATACATGAAAATAAATAAGGTGATCTTTTTCTGCACTGGGGAGGGGCTTTCTTCACATTTAACAGGTATTGATAATACTTATACTTCTCAGGCCATAACCAGCCTGAAAGACAGATCATCAAACAATTCTATCACTGCTGTGCTTTTAGCAATGTACAAAGGGGAGCTTTAAAAAATTATATAAAAAAGACAACCACCCAATAAAAGAGACACATATAATATTACTTGTCAATATGTGAAAATAAAAATTTTGATGCTGGTGTCCCTTTAAAAACTTGCCGCCATTTTCCCCAACAGATTATATCTGATAGGTGTAGGGGTTCCAGTAGAAACTTATTTTTGGAAAACACTGCCAACAAAAAGGGATTGTCTAACCTGACTATCCATATAAAACTCCTTAATTGACTATATTTATTGAAAATAGTCTTCTGACATTACGACGTACAAGTCTCCAGCGGCTACACCATGTGTCTGATCTCATCTTTAGATGTATGCTCTGTTATTCCTGGCTTCTGGTCACGTTATGACAGTGGCAGCAGAATTGTCAGAATATTAAACATATCTGTTTTACAACTCATTTATAGAGCTCCGATGCCACCCGCTCTGCAGCATGGGCCAGTCAATAAGACCAAGAAGCTTTTAATGGGCTGCTGAAATCCTGATCGCATATCCTTTGAAATGTAATTTTTCTCTCCTGCTTGAATTCACAGCATGCCAGAGATAACATCTAATTAATGCTTAATATATGCACTTTTTCGTTAGGGGGGCAACTAACGAGTAAAACCCAATGTAATGATGTAATCTAGCTTGTCAAAAATATAGTGAAAGGCTGTGGAGACAGAAGGTAGGGCAGTGTCAGGGGACCCCGGGTGACATGTCATCCTCTAATTAACTAAGTGTTCCTTTAAACTGTCAAAGTCAGCCATCGCCCCTGCCCCGTTGCCTATAAATATTCATAGGCGGCTGCTGCAGCGACTCCCAACTTCGATCCCAGAGGCTGCAGTGGAACATGTGTCTCTGACCGTCGCTCATCACAGTTTTCACAGTCACCGGAAAGGAGGAAAGGACTTAAATTGACTATAAACCAGTATTAATCCCTCTGGGGAAGACAGATTGATTTCCAAATTATTATAGACAATTTGTATTGAAAGCATAATTACATCTCTACAGTGAATGGAGGTAAATTTGGTTAATCTCCATCATAAGTGATTTATGAATAAAGTTATTTTCCTCCAAAGGTTTGTTATCCAAGGAGACCCATGTACCTGTGGGATAAAAGTTAAAGGGTCACTTCCACCTCAGACATTTATAGAATATCCCCAAGATATGCCATAGATGTCTGATACATGTGGGCCCCACTCCCTGCACCCACTCATTGCTAAAGAAGGGGTCACCCAACCCATATTCTACTTCGCACGATTGCCAAAGCACAGGAGTTCCTCGTACAGGTGAGCTGTTCTTGGTAGTCCTACTGAAGTGAACATAGAAAGTCATGAATGCACGCCCCCACTTTCCATTACCTGTGGCATGAAAGGTGAACAGGAGGTTGGGAGTCCCCATCTCAACAAGTGCCAGCAGCAGACAGGTGCTGGTATCACTAGTATCCCTATTTGGAGAATGGTGCCCCCCCCCCCCCCTATCACCAATCCTACTTGGTTGTAGCACAGGAGTCTCAAGGACCGTCGCTGTTCTCAGTAGTTCTACTGAAGTGAACATAGACGGCATGTCGGCACCTCTCCCTCTTTTCATTCTCTGTGGCACAAAGAAGGATAGAAGGTCGGGGGTCCCCATCTCTATAGAATGCCAGCCCCAGACAGATGCTGGTCAAACTTCTAGTATACTTAATTTGAGAATGGGGGTCCCCCCACCACCAATACTACTTGACTGCAGTGCAAGAGTTCCAAGTACGGCACGGATTTCAGTACTACCACTGAAGTGAACATAGAGAGCCGCACATGCACATAATGGGGGTTGTGTGTTCCCATTCTCAATAGGAGCTAGCCCCAGAGGTGGGACCTGCAGCAGACATTTTTGACTTAAAGGGGTTTTGCCAAGAAGTAAAATTGACGTGGGAAGTTTGTAAATTAAATAATAAACATTTTCACCATTCATTATTAAAAATTCTGCACCGTTTGTGTCTTGGCTATTTCTTTAGTGATCCATTGTTTACAACTCGTTTCCAGGGGATACGACCAGTCCTGGTCGCACATGCTCAGACATCACCTCTCTCCTCAGGCAGCTTCTGAGTGTTCAAACCCCAGGTGCTGTCAATCTACTCCTGTCCTCTGTGCTCCTTAGTAATTAGTCAAACAGTGCAAATAAATAAAAAAAGAAACCTCAATGAGCTCTGTGCAATGTTAAAGAGAAATAAAATCCACAGGTTTGGTTCCTGCAGGGATTTGAACCGAGGACCCTTGTGCCTGGAGGCAAAAGTTTTACCTCTGAGCTACAATGTAATTACTCACAGCTCTCAACATAAACATATCTTTCTTTGACTAGAGAGAGGAAAGGCATGGTGATGTCATCCTGCTGGGTCACATGATAGGCAATTCAAACAAATCACACACGCCCCCTTCTGACCATATAGAGCTGAAGAGCTGGATGCAGGATGTATGAAATAAGATCGTGGCAAAACCCCTTTAAGATTACTGCTTTAAAAGTGGGTAGCTGTACACTGCGGCCAGTGTTGGACTGAGGTACTTGGGACCCACCAGTGAAATTTCGTTTTGGGGGCCCAAAGGTGAAGTTGATTCTGTGGGCCCACCCTACAGCTACTGGACATGCCTCTTATACTCTGCTTCTTGCCTCTTTCTCTCTGACTTGAGTAGTGACATCAGTAGAGGTAAAAAGGCCTACTGTGCAATAGTTTGCCAATAACCCACGTCTATGTCAGTGCCCTTAAGGTCAAATTGTGATATAAGTAGTCACCAGATGGAAGGCGAAACCTTGTAGTTCTGTGTCTTAACAAGGATTTGTCAGGGGTTTCTGTGAAGAGAATAGGAACCTGAGACTATTTGGGAAGGGTTTTAAAGTTCAATCCTGTTAAAGTGTGTAAATTTGCCACCTATGTTTAAGGGACTAATAAGCTTCTGTACCTCTGGTGATAGTTGCACTGTATGGGAAAACATTCAGTAAAGCAATTTGTTTGGAGTACACTGGTCTGCACTTGTCTTTCTTTTTTTTTAAAATGAAAGTTTTCTTGGAGGTCGATCCCAGTCCAATTCGAGGTGTGCTTAATGTATAGGTAAGTAAGCAAAGGAATACTGGGGGGGTTGAGCTCTCCTGCCACTTTGCCCAGAATATACTGTAGCATACCCTCAGCTGTGTAAAAGAAGTACAAACTAGGATATTTATAGGGAATTTCTTCAAAATAAAAAATATAAATAAAAAGCAAAATTATTGGATGAAAACCCCGGGGTATAGTTACATAAAAGTCGGTTGAAAGAAACATGTTCCATCAAGTTCAAAAACCCAAAGGGGGGGGAAAAAAAGTGGGGGAAAGGAGAGAGACAAGGGCATTAAGCCCACCTCCCCCAGGTTAAAAAGCCCTGAAACCCACAAGGCAAAACCAAAATGTCCATGGAGACCCCATCCTTTACCCCCAACCCCACCAGCCGGGCCCCAAAATTTTACATACTACGTAGCATTAATATTCTTTATTCCAGTAGGTATCAAGCCTTTCATGAAAATCTTACATTCCCGCTGTGACCACTCCTCAGGCAGGGGATTCCACAGATTCCGTTCTTACAGTGAAAGGGTCTTTCCTTAAGATTGAATCCTTTTTTCTCTAGTCAAGGGAATGTCTCCTTTCTTTTGAGGGGGCTTCACTTGAAATAATTTTTCCCCATACTTTTTGTAGGGACCATTTATATAAATTAATCAAGTCCCCCCGAAGCCGTCTTTTCTCAAGACTAAATAAGTTCAATTCTACTAACCTCTCCTCATAACTAAGATGCTCCATTCCCCTTATCTCTAACTATTTATCTCTAACTATTATGTATCTGTAACTATTTATGTAGATTTGACATTCGGGAGTCTGGGAAAGCTGAGTGACACTGATATGTAGCTCCACTGGTTGTCACTTAGCTTTCTCACTAGCAGCGTGCTCTAGGTACGCAATATTTGACCTAATTTTGCCATTTTTGTTCCCATTAGAGGGAGAAAATAGTGAGTATTAACAGAGCAGAAAGGTCGCCAGTCAGATATTCTGTGTGATTCCGCTCAGATAGGGAGATAAATGGCAGAACAGATAACCAGTGATATATATATGTCATTCCCACTGCTGTCAGCACAAAAACCTTCCTGTTTGATGGAAATTTTTCTGCACAAGACTTTCTTGAACCAGCAGAGCACAAATGTTGAATATGTTGACTTGAAACGTCTACAGGGAGCATATGTTATGGATCAAAGGACTCACTGATTAATCCAACTGAGACACGCGTCTGTCACATCGGTCATGCCACACTACACCATCCACAATTACCGTGAAGAACGACTGAATAATGATATCACCCCAATCAAGTAATTCTTCAACACTGTCCACTCACACTCGGTGGTTGAGTTTTGGGAGTAGACATTAGTTAACACTATAAGATCCTGGTGACTCGGGGCCTTTTACGGACATATGTTAGGGATGATAAAGATAAAATGTGCACGGCATAACTATTAATAACACTACTGCTGATTTTTCGGATATTAAGTTCCAAATTCCTTGCATAGAGGTGACTGATAAAATTCAGACTACCTGCAGATAGGTTTATTTTTGTGTGTGTGTGAGGAGGGGGGAGGGGAGGGGGAGATGGAGGTTACTGGTCCCCCCCACTTTTTTCTGGGTGCAGGACAGTCCCCCCACTTTTTAGCCACTTTAATAAAAAATAATCCATATGAAGCATGAGAATACGGTAAGCAGGGGAGGGCAAAGCACAGAGGAGGAAGAAGATAACCCTTTGCCTCCTATATTTCTGTGCCTCTTGGGGGGGCAGAGTAGGTAGCAGCCTCAAGTGTCAGTGCAGAGTGAGAGCAGTGCTGATTGGTAGAACAGGAGTCAGCAATCAGAACGCTGCTCATAGTCCAGCACACTCTGTATCTGGGGCTGTGTAGGTATCTTTCCTTCTCCTCATATACCACTTCCCCTTATGCTCAGCCCTCATCAGAGAAGAAGAGAAGCTTCTGCTGAAGCAATCAGTGGCCCCCCTGCCTCCCCTGTCTGTAGTGGGAGAAAGAAGCTGCTGACTGACCCAGACTACAGGAGACAGGTAAGGAGGTGACAAGGGTGCTAGGCGTTGTGTGTGCATGTGAGTAGGGTATGTACTGTATCAACACATAGGACTCTTGTATACCAATACTTTCAGGGTTGTTGAACAATGACATATTGGCACTTATGGGGCTTTAGATGTGGCCCTTGAATCCATCTAAAGGATATTACATATTACAGCTAATGCTATGGGGTCAAACCCTGGTTAATCGTATCACCTTTGCTACTAGGTGGCAGGGCTGTATAGAGGAACCGCACTGTTAGCGCACAAGAGATGAGGAATCAGCTCAAGGAAACAAAATTCAGTGGTAAAAATCAGTCACATAGTGGAGGACCCAGTTTCCTATTGGATCTAGTATGCTGTATATGCTGTAAAGGAGGGCTAGGGGCCATAGGATAAACATCCAGGTGTATAGGCCCATCACAATCCTACTTCCACTGCATTACAACAAAGGTTTCCAAGATGGTGTCAGTTTTCCCCTTGACTAGCTGCATAATTTATCAGACACCTGTCACACAGCCGCAATGGTCTCATCACTGACAGTCGGATTGTAGCTAACAGCAGAGGGACTGTATACATCAACACACTGACATTTCCAAATATTAAAAAAAAAAATTACATGAAACATGGAGGTTTGTGGGAGAGTCACGTCAAATTATCCAACTCCCCTGGGTCATTATACCATTGCAAAACTTCTCAGTGCTGCCAAATTATTTTTGCGAGACTGTGATCTTAAAGGGGGAGGATTTGTGCCAAGTCCCATGTGCAATTATGTCAAAAAAGTCAATATGATCAACAGCAGATCATGAATAAAAATGTGGGAATGGGGGGGTTTGAGGGTAAAATTAAAATCTGGAAGGGTTAAAGTCCCACTCTGCATAGTATCACTCCTAATGATCTGTATTTATCAATTAAATGCACAACACTACTTCCGAATTTAGCTGGAGGGCCAATATGATTCTGCACGCACCGATTCTGGCTATATAATATTTAGCATAGATGTACCTAGGCACTCTAGCTGTTGGAAACTGTAGTTTCTCAACATTCACTGGCAGCCAACAGCTGGTATAAAGTAATATCTCATTGACTTATTCCATACAGATAACTCCGTTCACAAAATAAACACAATGGCATCCTTTAAATTGGCATCCGATAGTTAAGAAAGTCTGATGGTCCATAGCAAACAGCTGCGATTTAATGACAAGAACCCATAGTCACCCCCTTACAATGCTGTGATGCAATGTTGAGAAAAGTGTTACTGTGGCTTTAATTACGACATGCTGTAATGTGTGAACACTATTGTTTAGTTGTCCGCAGAGTCCGGGTACATCCTAGTGTGTATACCTGGAGCTGGTTATCCAAATGTTTAGGTGGGGTCACCATTCCTATGTTAGTTGATGACACAAGGAATGGTGTTCCTGGACGCTGTCCTTCAGGAGGTGGGGATGTCTCTTAGAAATGGCCATTATAATGATGCCGGTGTGACTTGATGGTGGTCATTGTGGTGCTAGAAGCATTACGCCATAAGGCCTATGGGTGCTGTGGAGGACTATCCATATAACTGTGTGTTTATGGTATCTCAAGGCAGCGAGAGTGACTTGTGACAGTACCTGCTGTGAGACAGAGAGGAGGTCTGCATCTCGGCAGACACCGAAGAGCACACTGGTCTGTGAGACAGGGAAGGAGTGGAGCTATGGTGTAAACTAGTTTAAGATGAGATAGAAGCCCCCAGAAGGGTGATCAGTAGGGGTCTGAGGGATCCTTCCGTAAGGGCCAATGCCTGTAAATCATAGTTGCCAACTTTTGAAATTGAAAAAGCAGGAGATTGTAGAGGGCGGAGCGTGCCGCGGCAAAAATTTGCATGGGCATGCCCATCTTGCCGGTGTGTCACGCCCCTTCAAAAAGCCACACCCACTCCACCTAACTGCAGAACGGCTTTGGAAGAAAGCCAGGTAGATATCCTTATAGCCAGGTAGTAGCCCCCCATAACCAGGTAGTGCCCCTTACAGGCAGGTAGATGCCCCTTTGTAGCCAAGTAGATGCCTCCTCTGTAGCCAGGTAGAGACAAATTTGTAGCCAGGTAGATGCCCCCCTTTGTTAGCCAGGTAGATGCCCCCCTTTGTTAGCCAGGTAGATGCCCCCCTTTGTTAGCCAGGTAGATGCCCTCATTGTTTGCCAGGTAGATGCCCCCATTGTTGCCAGGTAATGCCCCCTTTGTTAGCCAGGTAGTGCCCCCATTGTATCCAGGTAGTGCCCCCTCTGGTGCCGGGTAGACCCCCCCCATTGTAGCCAGGCAGTGCCCCCTCTGTTGCCAGGTAGACCCTCCCCCCATTGTAGCCAGGTAGTGCCCACCTCTGTAGCCAGGTTGTGCCCCCTCTGTAGCCAGGTAGACCCCCCCATTGTTGCCCGGTAGGGCCCCCTCTTTTGCCAGGTAGACCCCCCCCCCCCCCCCATTGTAGCCAGGTAGTGCCCCCCTATAATTAATAAAAATAAAATAATAAAAACCACTTACCTCACCAGGCTCCTGCAGCTCCGGACACCTCCCGGCCGACTGAGTAGTCTCAGCGTCGCAGAGGGAGTGAGTGCAGCCGCGCGTCACACCCCCTGCGACACTGAGGTGTATGTACAGCGCGCACCGGCGCTGTACATAAAGGGAGAGAAGGGAGGAGGGGAACGATCCCTCCTGCCTCTTCCCTGCACACCGGCGCTGTACATACAGGTGGAGAAGGGAGGAGGGAGCAATCCCTCCTGCCGTCTCCCTGTACTGCTGACTGACTGTGCGGCTGCGGCCGCACAAGTCAGTGAAATTCGCTGGGTCAGTGAGCGGCCGCTGCGGCCGCTTCACCCGCCTGTAGAAGCGGCTCGGGGGTGCCAGAGTAGCGCACCAGCGGACCCCCATTAGCGGGACTCCCCCGCCAAAAGCGGGAGAGTTGGCATGTATGCTGTAAATTTCTCAGAACACCTCTTAAGGGGGTTGTCTCACTACATCAATTCATCTTACCTCAGTCTTGTTTTCTCGATTTCACTTTTGAATTCAGGTTTTTTTTACTGGCTTCTAGTGGCCTGCTGAAGACACCAGGTGTGTAGCTATAGTGACCAGCACTGGCAGCCTATCAGGAGAGATAAAACAGGTCTGTAGCTATAGAGACCTGAGGAGCTGATGCAGCTCATACAAGACGGATGTCTAGGAATCAGTAGGACATGGTTAATGACAACATAATGCAAAGTGACTTGTTTTTGCAAGAGCTTTAAACATTAAAAGCAATCCTTATAGTGAGACAACCCCTTTAAAGAAGTTTTCCCTCCATGCATATTTCACAGAATTACAGGCAGCTTTAGCTGAACATTTTCTTATCAGGTTGTGGGTGATGCTAATTAACATATTAGTTCTGCCATTCAGAGTGGTAGAGACACATGTGCAGAAGATTTAGGGCGACATTTCCTACTAGGGCTGCGCCATTTTTTAAATGTATTTTGTGCCAATAAACTGTTGACTCCCTATTTTCTATATAAATGAACTGTAGTACACCAAACTAGGCGCATTATATGCCTGGCATGACACATTTGAATGCACCTAAAGTAAGTGCATCAAATATGCCAGTGATGATATATGTGCCTACATTCTGCTATGCGCCTATATTAAGCGCATCAGTTATACTACCCAAGGTAGACCACACGCCAGATTTTTGACAGGTTAATTCATTCACACGCACTAGGCACTCATTTAATGTGCCTTAAAACTGGCGTGGCTGCGCCTCTTTTCTGACAACTATCATACATGAAAAAACTTTGAGACTCTCGGTTCACATATTTTGATCAAAAGATGTTTAAGCTGCCCACGACTTTCACGTTGAAAGTCGTGGGCAGCTTAAACATCTTTTGATCAAAATATGTGAACCGAGAGTCTCAAAGTTTTTTCTTTTCTGACAAGTCACCCTTAATCTGTAAGTAAACAAGGCTATTGACCTCCCAGGAGTGAACACAATGGTAAACAATTAAACAATCTAATTTTATTAGGCTATGTTCACACGGCTTATTTGCGGGGCGTAATTACGCCCCACAATTACGCCGTGTGGCCGGGGGTGGGAACGGGGGGCCAGCACCTCGCCGGCCCATAGACTCTCATTACTAGCGGCGCGTATACGCCGCTAGTAATTCACATGTCACTTATCTCCACCCTCGGCGTATTTGCCGAGCAGGGAGAGGAGACGTAATCCATATTCTCTATGAGAACTGTGGATTACCGTAATGACTGGGTTGTATTCCAGCCGTAATTCGCGCACTACGGCGCGTAATTACGGACTGAAATACGTCCCATTTTAAGCCGTGTGAACATGGCCTTAGAGATAAAGACTTTACTTAGTCAGACCATGGTGACATCACTCCTTGCTCTCTGTCTAATCAGGAATAAAATCTCTCTGAACTGACCATTGCAAAATTAAAAGAGCAATATATTTATAAAAAAATTTCAATAACCTGTTCCTACAGATTGAAAGCTAATCATTTTTTTGAGAAAACCCCTTTAACTCCTACAAAGTAAGGAATGGTTATCCTGAAACATGGTCAGAGGCCATTACAGGCTTAGACTGGCAGTGTATGCTGTGAATGGAGCAAGGAATCATCTTCAGGTGACCACACTAGTCAGAGACTGATCTAGCATCAAAGTCTGTAGTAATCTCCTCTTGCAAGTAAAACCCGTCCAAGTGGCACCAGAGACAAAAGACATAATTCCGGTTACTGAACAGTTGAACAAGCTAAAGGGGTACTCCTAGGGAAATGGCATCCCTATCAGACTGTGGACTTGGACTGTGTAAAAGGAGCATATCTGCAAGTTGTATATATGCTACAGGCACACAGCTGGGCTGGTCAAGGGGAATCTATAAATGGGAAGTGACTTCGCCATTACAGACACCCCTGGAGGTACCAGGGGATCGTACACAAGTGGCTGGTACAACCCTGCAACCACCACCTAGGTAGGACAGCAATCTTAAAACAAAATTGTAATGTAAGAGCCAGATAGATTTTACAAGCAACTGGTCTTCTTAAAGGGAACCTGTCATGTAGATTATGCCCCCCTTGCTGAGGACATCAGAAGCTAGTGATAAACCTGCTGTTTCCAGCACTGTGTCCCTTATTCTGTAGGATGCTGCAGTTTCAGAGCATTTAATGCTCAAATCTGGAAGTTTGCAGCAACAAAAAAAAAGTCCGCTTAATTTCATGAGCAGGTGTTAGCCCCAGCCACCCACTGCTAGCCCCACCCACCTGACCGTTATTCACATTTTTCTATCAATTCAAAGTAAAAGGTTAATTAGTTGTGGGTAGGCGGAGGAACACCTGATCATGAATAAACTGGACTTTTTTCTGCTTCCAAACTGCCAGATTTGAGCATTAAATACACTAAAATGACAGCATCTTACAGAATAAGGGACACCGCGCTGGAAACAGCAGGTTTGACACTGGCTTGTGCTGACCTCAGCAAGTGGGGCATAAGCTGTGTGACAAGTTCTCTTTAAAGTGACCTTAACTGTCAAGCGTGCTGAGCCTCTTCGGGAGAGCAAAAAACTCAAGTCTTGCACCAAAAAGTGTCTATGATATTCTACTGGGGCAGTACCACATCAATAAAAATTTGTCCGGACAATGAAAATACAATCAACATTAGAGACTGCTGGGACAATAACGCTCTTGGTACCTAGTTCATGACTTAAAGGAGAGGTCTAGTTTAGAAATCGATTTCAAAACTGAATGAGTTAATAGTCTTTCACTCAGGAACCTGATTTTTTCACAAGAGCAGTGAATAATTAAGATTAATGTCCCCCATTATGGAGGAACAGTCCTGTCCTGCATTACACACAAAAGCTGGTGCTGTGTAATGCCTACTTTCTCCTATGGTGGCGCTGCAGGGACATTAAACCCTTACTTCCAGCTATCAGCTGCTTTCTGCGATGAAACCTGGGAGTCCTAGTACAGGAAAACTCCATATCCAGGCCAACTTTTTGGATGGTGAAACAGGGACATCTGGTTCATTAAGAAAAATAAGTATTGTTTCTTGTATATCTGTTAGAATATTATAAGGTAGGAGGAGTTGAACAGATTTATATATTGTTCTGTGGGGTAAGATTCAGCAGAACTCGTATTTTATTCATTTAAAGGGGATTTATTGCTTCATCAATTCGTCTGTTTCATTGTACTTTCAGTTTCACAGCTCCTCAAATCCAGGGGTGTTTCTTCCCCTCCCTGCTGGGTGTTTCTTAACTGAAGGGGGATGACGCCATCCCCCCCCCCTCTTCACTATTCGTGCGCGCTTCCGAATCAGTGTGATTGAGATCAGTGGGAGGGGATAGCACCATCCTGCTCTCTCCCCCCCATTTGAGTCCACATGTCACTGTGTCGGTCCTCTCCCTATGCAGTCTTATTTTGTAAGAGCTGTTTACATACCACAGCCCTAACATTCAGTCTAGACAGTCTTCTATGAACTATAGCACTGATCTCTTCTCCTCTCACAGCTGGAGGTTTGTTACAGTTGAATCCAGTCTTCTATGAACTCATACAGAGCAGCACAGATCTGTCTCCTTTCTATGTTTACATGCAGCAGCATTAGGCACTGAGCACAATTCTGCTGTTTTCTTATAGTAGAAGCAGCTGCAGTGTTAATGAGCAGCTGCTGGCTGTGTAGAGTGAAATGTTGCCGGCCCTTTATTTTTTGAGTGACGGGCGGGGAATGCTCGTTTCCCGTTAATTTACGACCGGGGCCAGATAAAAATGTAGATTAGAAAGCCAAGGGAAATGAAAGGAGGAGGAAACCGACCGTCACGGGGGAAAACTGTTTCCCAGAAAACGAAGATAAAGGGAGACCGGTGAAAACAAGACAGTTTTGCAAAATGACATCCAATTGCAGAGTTGCTTGTTTTCACTGTCCCCTTATTCTGAAGACCATTTAATGTAATGATACAACCCCTTTAAATCCCTGCTTGTTCTGGGTTAAGGAGTCCAATATGAGGTCTTATCAGTGATTGACAGCCTTTCATATATGAGTATGCATAAAGAGATAGCGGTCAATCACTGATAACACCGCCTACTGGACGCCTTAATCCAGAATAGGCAGGAATTTAAATGAATAAAATACAAGTTCTGCTGATTCTTTTCCCACAGAACAGTATATCAATCTGCCCAACTCTTCCTGCTCTACAACATGCTACCATCAGATAGCATGTTAAATGTGATCGGTTCCCTTAAAATTGTAATATGATAATATAATGTCATTAGAAACCTCCCTTCACAGGTATAGGCTACAGAAGTAATAAAATAATAAAAAAAGTTACCTGACCAGTACTTGAATGAGATTAAAGGGAACCTGACACATAGATTATGCCCCCCCCCTTTCTGAGAACAGCAGAAGCTAGTGACAGACCTGCTGTTCCCAGCGCTGTGTCCCTTATGCTGTAAGATGCAGCAGTTTTACAGTATTTAATGCTCAAATCTTATTCATGAGCAGGTATTATCCCCGCCCATCAAAGTCTAGCCCCGCCCACCTGTCAGTTATTCACATTTCTACCTATTCAAAGTAAAAGCTTGATCAGTTGAGGTGGGCGCGGCTAGCATCAGGTGGTCGGAGCTAACCTCAAATGACTCATTTCACGACACTTTTCTGGCTGAAAACTGCAGATCTGAGCACTAAATGCTCAAAAACTACAACATCTTACAGAATAAGGGACACAGTGCTGGGAACAGCAGGTCTGACACTAGCTGGTGCTGCCCTCAGCAAGGGGGGCATAAACTATGTGATAGGTTCTCTTTAGGCTGCAATACCAAACAAACCCAATGACCAGAGTGGTGCCGTTTCTGATAAAATAGTAATAGACCTATTTTCCTAGCCTAAGGTTTAGTTTTATCTGTCTCCTTAACTTTACATAAACATAAGTCCCTTTTTGACCGGTCTCTGATCTAGAACCTGTCTAAGTGATGCTGCACAGGAGGAATGTAACTGATCATAGCAGTTTATTATAACTTTTCCAGGAACAGACTTTGTGCTGGCAGTCAGTGATAATTAACAACATCACAGATATGTAGATCTAATTATCGGTGAAATATGTTCATGTTGAGGACGAGACCCCCCCTTCTTTGTGTTGTTCCTGCGCCCAGCATGCCCATTGAAGATTTACAGTAGAACAATAAGAGGACACTTATTACTGTGTCAAATAAATATAAATGGTGTTATTACTGCACGTGACTGGGGGCCTAGCTGGAAAGGCCTGTTGCTTATCATCCACTGACGCATTCATTGCCTTTAATCTTTTCCTTTTGCTCTGTAGCTTTATTGCTTGTTATCACCATCCAACACCAACATTAACACTTCAGCTGAAAGACAATTCACGGCCAATGAAAACAGCCGCCTGGACGTCCCCGCAGGGAGCTGTGTAAACAGCTGACGATACCCGGCTTGTACCCGACACCGTAAATTTTACTATTTATTTGTTCTTTCTACAGAACAGCTTCAGGTTTAAAGGGGTTGGTCTGTTCCCATAACTGTGATATAGATTCGGGGTCTTCTGGATTGAAGCTGCTCATTGGGGTCACCCTACTGACATTGCCAAAGATCAGATGACTTTGTCCCGTGGGTCACACGGCGTTTTTTAGATGCGTGTCTGGATCCGTGTTTCAGACCCTAAACGGATCCAAACACGGATCTAACAACGTGCAGGGTGATCTACATTGCTTTCAATGTAAAACAGGCATCGGCGTTCAGATGAGTGATATTCAATACATGTTTACATGCGTCTTTTGGATTCGTTCAAAGAATTGACATGTCAATTCTTTGAACGAATCCAAAAGACGCAGAAGACGCCCTATTTAAAACTGTAGGGTGCATGTCTGCTACACAGAAAGCTAACCCAAACATGTAACACACTTTTGGTGCGTGTTGGATGCATTTTGCGCGGCGCTTTTGAATCCCTTTTTCAGATCGAAAATCTAAATAACCTACAAAAACCTCACCGGGCAAAAATATATAAATGATATAACCATAAGGTGAAAACCAAAAAACAAAAAAACAAAACCTTAAGGTAAAATTAAACTTTATTGTGTAATCAAAAAAAATCAAACAATATATAATGAAAATTAAACAATATACACCACCACCCAAAAGAACAAGGCAATCCACACCAACAACTACAGGAAAATACGCCAAACAGTATCTTGACCAAGATAAAATATAACCATAATAAAGGACAATGCATGAAATGACATACTTAGCCAATGGGCCAAGTGTGGAGGGATGCCAGACCCCGACACGCGTTTCGCCTGAACGCTTCATCAAGTAATACGTTTTTCAGATCGAAAACCTATCCAAAAGTGTATTCTAAAATCAGCCGTGTGAACATGCCCTTAGGGTATGTTCACACGGCTGATTTTGGGACAGATTTCAGTCCGTATTGCGTGCCTTACTGCACGCAAATATGGCTGAAATCCATCCCTGTCATGAAGGTAATCCACAGTTCTCATATAGAACTATTGATTCCATCTCTTCTCACCGCTCGCAAATACCGCGAGCGGGGAGAAAATATGACAGGCACATTATCCAGGCGGGATATGCGCCGTGGATAATGAAAGTCTATGGGGCCGGCGAGCTGCCGCCCGCCCCGCCCCCGTTCACACGCCGTAATTGCAGGCGAAATCTGTACCGCAATTACGGCGGCAATCAGCCGTGTGAACATAGCCTAAATGTCCAGCTTCAATAAAGGCTCTAACTAACATAGCGGTATGCTTAGGGGGCAGCATAAGAAGACACTGAACAGCAATTAAGTACTAATATTTGTACCCTAATGGCACTAATCTATATGTATTTTTAGCACCATCTCCTCTCAGGTTGTGACTTTCTCTGAAATTAATGGGAAAACCCTAAGAAAATAATTTTGTGTCACCATCTCTTAGGGGTACATATAACGTTGCCCAGTGTTTATATATATATATTTTATATATATATATATATATATATATAAAATATTTAATAATATATAATATATATATAAATTATATATTATATATTATATAAAATATATATAAAAAATATTTTATATAATATATATATATATATATTATTATTTTTTTTTAAAGCGCCATTGATTCCAGGGCCCCTGTACATTCGAGGGGGTTACATACATTACATAAGTCAAACGAGTACAGTGATAAGGGATAATGACAATGGCACGACAGAGGGAGAGAGGACCCTACCCCCGAGGGGTTACAATCTACAAGGAGGGGGAAAGAGACAGGAGGTGAGGGGCAGACATGTCTGTGGAGGATGTAGCGACAAGTTTAGTGAAGGTTATAGGCAAGCCTGAAGAAATGGTTTTCAGGTTGTGTATATATATTTATATAATATATATATATTATATATATATATAAAATATATATATTTTATATATACACACACATACATACATACATACATACATACATCCATATACACACACACATACACACGCCTTCAAAAGCAACACCGTAAATCGCATCCAACATGCAGGTGCGTGTTTGGATGCGTTTTTACTGCAGCAGAAACTCACTCTATAGTTTTAAATGCGGCGTCTGCTGCATCGAACAGATCAAGAATTGACATGACAATTCTTTAAACGGATCCGAAAGACGCATCATCTAAATGTCAATGCGTATTTTACAGTGAAAGCAATGTAAATCACAATGCACATTGTTAGATGCATGTTTGGGTCAGTTTTAGGTTTGAAACATGGATCCAACACGCCGTTTGAACATACACTTAGACATCTCCCACATACATGCATGCTCGTTAAATATGCACATATTCTGCAAGAACGGAGGGGAGAAAGCAGCTGTCAGACTTTCCGGGTTGTGGTTTATCTCACTGAGAACAAAAGGGACCAGGCATTTGAAATCCAACTGTGATCCTAATCTTTTATGGGAGAGTCGGGAGGTCCCCATACACATTAGATGCTCGTCCAAAAAGTGTAACTGGCCGAGGTTTCTCTAATGTGTACAGCCAGCCCAAAGGGAATATGTCATCAGAAAATTACCTATTGTTTAACTCATGTTTCTACGATAGTCATATATAAAAAAAATAAAATAAACAAACAATCTTAAAAAATTTGCTTATTTAAAAAATCCTGAAATATTGCAGCTTTCTCTTTGGCCACTAGGCCTAGTAATAGTCTGACACTTCCGGTTCTCTAGAAAAAAAACTCTTCAGCAGTCTCCTCATTATCAGCATAGGCAGGATTACATGGACACCAATGTGTATAGATAACACAGGATTCACCAGTCACAACAGGAGATAGTCACAGTTCACCCACTCCTCCTCTCTGCACACTGACTTCTTCCCATGCCTAGAAAACCCTCCTATAGAAGTCAATAGATCTGTTCCTATTCACAGGCTCCTATGCCCATGCAGCTGCTGTAAAGCATCTCTCTAAATGCTGTTGAAAGCAGCTCAAGCAAGATGGCTACCCCCATAGTTATATATAGAAAACTCCTTTTACGAGTCATTACTCTGCCATCCTTCAACCAGAAAGTAAACCCATACCATATATTCATCTACATACAGCTGTTTCAGGATGTTTGCTCCTCTTCAGTGCAGAGCCTTTCATCTATCCAGTATTCTACTCTGCACTGATAAATGGAAAACATTCCGAAACAGCTTTTTTTATTGACTTTAATCCCATTCACATTGCAAGACTCAGTGAGTTTGATGGGACTTTGAGAGGAATGCTACATCCAGTAGGTGGCGCTGCAGCATCCTAGTGCATTTCCCTTGAATATATTTAACACCTTACCAACACTGGACGTACCGGTATGTCCTACTGGGAAGTGACTGGACATCGTGAGGGCTCTCAAGTGGGAAATTGGGGGAATCGACATTAAGTTGCATTTCCCTGGTCACATTTACTTTGTTCCAGTGAATAATGGATAAAAATTGAAAATATGCAAAAACAAGTGAAATTTTGAAATTTCACCTCTACTTTGCTTCAATTTCTGTGAATGGGTTAATAAACTTCCTAAATACTGTTTTGAATAGTTTAAGGGGTGTAGTTTCTTAGATGGAGTCATTTATGGTGGTATCCAACATACAGGCCTCTCACAGCCACATCAGAACTGGACTGTTCCCTAAAAAAAATTTAGTTGCAAATTTTCTTGAAAATGTGAAAAATTACTACAGAATTTTTAAGCCCCCCTAATGTTGTACTAAAATAAAAGCACATTTAAAAATGATGCCAACCTACAGTAGACATATGGTTGATGTGAATTATAAACTATTTTGAGTGGAATAACTGTCTTACACACAGAAATTTGAAGTTTGAAAATGGCAAAATTAAAAAGTGGTCACACAAAATAACGCTGCAGCACAAACTTAAGAAATATAAAATCTTTGGATTTTTTTACAGTACTAAAACCTTACATACTTGGTATTGCCGGAATCGTATCAACCTGCAGAATACAGATAAAGGCATATATACTGAAGAATGAATGCTGTAAAAACACCACCCCTGCGAGTACGGTTTTTTTTCCCAATTCACCCCAATTAGAATTTTTTGCGATTTCCCAGTATATTCTATAGTGTGCATCTTAATGTAAATTGAAAAATGATGGCTATTGGAAGGCGTAGAGAAAAAAATGAAGAGCCGAATCAATATGACCTTCTGTCAGGAGGTGTTAATGACTTGGTTTTAAATCCATTGTGTTGTACACATCGTAACGGGTGTAATTGTTCAAATAGTTCTGGACCCAGCTGTATCTATACATGTGTATAATGTATTCAGTTATGTAAAAATAAATTAATAAGTATTTGAGTCCAGGGGTGTAGCTACCGTATAAGAGGACCAGGGAAAATAGTTGTAACTGGCCACAAGGCTCCTCGGCCACAGAAGAAGATACTAGTATTATATATCACACATGGTTGTCACATGAAGGGGTTCATACAGATTCTACATTGGGTGGCGGTCTGATAACTTTAGCCATTTAACTGTGTGTTTTTCACGTCTGTTGCTGTATGATCTTTTAAACGGATGGAATAAAGATTAGCAAAAATTGCTTTTTAAATTAGCCCGGAGTGCATCTACGTTAAATTCTTTTGCTTTCCGTGCATTGGAGCTGGTCTACAGGACATAATTGCTGTTTCGTATACGAAGTGTGGAGGCTCACACTGGACCGAGCTCATGCAGGTAACAACTTGACAACAGGATTTCAGACAACAGGTGAGCCGTTTAACCTTCTTTGGAAATATAATGTATTCAGTTATTAATTTATTTTTACATAAGTATTTGAGTCCAGGGGTGTAGCCACCGTATAAGAGGTACAGGGAAAATAGTAACTGGCCACAAGGCCCCTTGGCCACATAAGATACTAGCATTATATGTCACACATGGTTGTCACATGAAGGGGTTGATACAGATTCTACATTGGGTCCCAAAAGCATCATGTTAGCTCTTTGGGTCTTTTGATGGAAATTCATTTTCATCCTGTATTGACGGCACACGTTAGGAGTCGGCTCTAGTAAGAAGAGGTTATTTGAGACACAATAAGACGCTCATGCTGGTGACAACTCATTTAAAGCCGGAGCAGATTTTAATGACTGCTTTTCTCCTAAAAGCAGTAGGCTGATGGCCAGTGAATGGGTTACTGCTTGTTCTAATGAAGGAGCTCCGATCTGCTCCTCCATCAGCAAGAGACTTAACAGCTTTATGGCATGTAGTTAAATGTGGCGTTCTCCCACCTGCTACAAGCAGACTGTTTTGTTTTCACTAGCGGAATGATTCTTTATTACATTTAATTTGCACTTTTATCCCTCATTTCCTGCTCGCCGGCCCCACTCCAGCACTTAGGTTGTAGTTCTATTGACAAAATGAACAGCCTCCGTGTTTTAAAACCCAACACATTTTCTGCTGAAAACACTGGGTTATTTAAGATCACACATGGGGTTATGAAGTTTTCCACTCCTGGGAGCTGGAGCAGTTTTCTCCAGAGGTATTCCAGCTATGCTGCAATTGTTGGGGCATATTCACAGCTCAATAGCTGGACTAGACTGCACCCAGAAGCAGACATCTCTGGCCTATATGCTACCTGGGAAAAATTAACAGGTGCAGCTAATTGCTGAGAAGCAGCTCACACACCCCACCAGTAGGGGAACAATTAGATCATAAAAAAATTGCACATTATTTTAAAATACCTTTTACCCGCATGAAAAAAGCACAGTAAAAATTATTTTTGGGGGCCCCCCTTCCAACTAATCCCTCATTTAAAAATTTTTCCAGTATGCATTTTTTTTCTCCCAACAGTGCTGGGGAGCAGAGTGTGTTTTTTTTTGGTTGACCCAAAAAAGTGCAGGGGCAGCCCGCCTAATTTAATATTTGGGTTGTCACTATGGGTTTTAAAAGTCAGCAGGGTGAACCACCGTACTATTTTTTGGCCCCCTTTTTGGCATTGCTTTTTTATATGCTTGTAGTACCGCAACCCCCCCCTCTGCACTGAGTGTGGTGGTTTTTTATTGGTTTTTTTTGCTTTGTGCTTCCCCATGCATTATATTTGGGCTTTCTCATGTGGTGTGAAAGGTATTAACAAACGTGCTTTTTTTTTATCTCAATTTGCCCCTAGCATGGGGTATGTGAGCGCTTTCAGCAATTAGCTGCCCCCTGTTTTTTCCCCCAGGTAGCATATAGGCAGAGATGTCTGCACTGGGTTCAGTTAGTGTACATAGAGCTTTTAAATCCCCAAAAAAGTGAGTTTTTTTTTTGAATGCCATTTTTTGTTTTTTTTCTGTAAAGTATTCCAGTTATACTAATAAAGGTTATTAAATATTGTACAATTTTACTGCATACTATCTGAATGTATTATTCAAGGTGTTGAAGATCTCTGCTTGCTGTCACTCAATGGGAACCTTCAGTGGAAAACGTGTCCTGGTATTGATGGGACTGGTGCATGGTTGTTAAAATGTGATTAACATAGTGGAACCAGCTTGCACCTGTGGTCCATTTAAAGACCCAAAACAATTTTTTTCTAAATTACCATAAAGAATGGGTCAGCTTCACATACACCTAAAAAAAACGCGGGTGGCGGGTAAAATTAGTCCCCTTTACATCAGTTTTGGTCCCCATTCTTGGTATTTATTTTTCACGGTATCTGTCCATATACCGTGGTGGGACCATAGAAATAAAAATAATTAATATTTTATATTAACCTAATATACCCCCACACACACACCCTAATATATACACACACACAACACCCACCTACAAAATTTCAACAACACCTACTTAAAAACCACACCAAAACACAACATAATACACACACAAAAATACAATACACACACCCACACACATACTTTTAACACACACACAAAAACACATAACACCCCACACACCACACACCATAACACACACAACCAACACAACATAATATTACAAAACACACTACAATATAACACACACAACACACAATAACCCACACACACACACATATTACACAACACCACATATATACAAACCCCACACACAACACACACACACACATATATACCCACAACACACAATAAAACACACACACCAATAAACACACACACACACATTATAACAACACACAACATATATACAACCCCACACAATATATAACACACAACACTATAACAACACACACACATAATAAACCACACACAAAAATAACACACACACACACAATATACACACAACACAACACACACAATACACAACACCAACAATTACAACACACTTTTATATACACACACACATATACACACCACATAATATCACCCACACATATATATAAACACACACCCAAAAACACAACACACTACAATAACATATATTACCCACACAAAAAATACACATATTAAAAACAACATACATTAATTTTCACAACAACCATTATATACCCCACAACAATATTATACCAACAACACATATTTTACCCCACACAAAAATATACAACACACAAAACCCAATATACACAACACACATATAACACACACAACATAAACACCCATATATACACACACACACACACACACACACACACACACTAAATACACACACCACATATAAACACACACACAAATATCACAACAACAATATACAACACACACTTATACACACACACCACATATACACACACACACACACCACACACACCACACACAACACACACACCCCACACACACACAACACACACCACACACACCATATAACAAACCCCCACACAATATCCACACACAAATTACACACACCACACATATATATACACACACAATATATAAAAACCCACAATATATTACAACACATAATAATACACACACAATATTATATACACACACAAACTATATACACCACTATATTATACACACACATATAAAATTTATAATATATTAAAATATACCACAAATATATATATATACACACCCAAATATATACACACACATATATATAGTGTACCTACATGGTGCTTCTCCCTAATGAGGGAAAGTTTGGGCCTTTTTAGCTACCCCCAATTTTTCACCCACCAACCCGTGTTTAAATTTAACTAAGAGGGGGAACACCCTGGGGAAAAAGTTATAGTTTTTAGTTTCATGTTTGTAAGGCCCAAAAAAGATGAGACGTCCATCAAGTTCGCCTGTTGTGCTAAGGTTTGTCCAGAGGAAGGCAAAAAAAACCCCCAAAGAGGAGAAACCAATGTCCCCATTTAAGGGAAAAATTCCTTCCCACCCAATTGGCAATCGGAAAAATCCCCGGATCAAAGCCCCCCTCCCGAATCCGAACTATAACCTGTTATATTATTACGCTCCAGAAATGATCCAAACCCTTTTTTTAACTCTGTCAGTGAATTACATGCAATTTCCTTGGCAGAGAATTTCCACAGTTTCATTTACAGTAAAGAACCTTTTTTATGTTTTTTGTAGAAACTTTCGTTCTCAAGAATAGAGGATCCCCCCTTTTTTTCAGTTTACACCCCTTTGGGTAAAAAAAATTTACTAAAAATTTTTATATCAACGAGGATTTTGCCCAATATCATGCAAATTATGCCCCCTGAAAAAAAAATTTAACTTTTACTAGATCATCTAAAATTAATTTTCCTAAACCCCATATAAACCAAAAACACACCAAAAAGTACAGCATAAAATATCACCCTTTCCCGTGGGAATCGCCCTAAATAAAGGGACGGCCCCGCTTTAATGACAGATAATATCATGTGTACGTGTTTTTAAAATTTTTTAACCCCCAGTACCCCAAAAGCTTTTCCCCCCTTTAAAAATTTTTGGGTTAAATTTTAGGGGTTTAAAAAAAACCCCTCTCGCTGTGGAATAAAAATACTATATAAACGATAACAATCTTTCTATGAGGATATATCACCGCTATGGGTGAGATAGAAAAAGTGATACTTAGCTTAGAACTGCCAGGAAATAAAAGTGAAAAACCTCGCCCCCCTTTGGTATCTGGCACCCGGGGATAGAAGGGTTACGAATGTTTCCCCTTTTTTCCCTTTAAAATCCCTTACTTGGCCCTTTTAGATGTAAACAATAAACCCCCAAAACACTTCAGTATTAATGTATTTTTTTTTATCCCTTTTCCCGGGTTTACTTAACATGGGGCCATATCCCCCTGCCTTTACTCAGTCTGGCTTTCCCGGGAAATTTTTTGAAATGCGCATAAAACCGGGGGAAAAATTTGAAAAAAGGTCTTTTTTTCGATTCACTTGGGCGAAAGCAACAAAACCTTGTACAGAACCCATATTATCACAGCCCCAGCCCGGGCGTTTTTAAAAAATTTTTTCTGGCATGCCCCAAGGAGAAAGGTCCCCGGGGCAAATACCCGCAATCAAAACCCGGGCATAACTCCAGCGCCGTACATATTACATCGCTCTATTTAAAAAGACAACACTGGCCCTTTCCCGGTCAGCGCCCCCGGAAAACCAAACCCACAACATCCGGCAGCCGAATAAAATCCCCATATAAGACCCAAACCGGCCTCCCCTACTTCCCGCACAAAACCGCCAATTGTGCTAAGCAGCCCCAAATTTTTTAAAATTTGGCCGCTTGTGTAACGGATGTCTAGGGGAAAAAACCCAGGGGCATTTAATTCGGGTCAAAAAATTGGGGGTTTAAAAAAAATTCATTGTTTTAACTGACATAGTTTAATCAGACTAAAAAGAAACCCAAAGGGAAAAATAATAAAAAAAATGTAATGATATAATAATGATAACAAAAAATACGGTCGCTTTGCAGAATCAATATTGGCCCTCTGTGGAGAGTACGAACAAACAGAGTAGAATAAACAGCCCCTAGTGTAGTCTACTCAAAAAAAACATCCAAAAAATTGAAAGGGCCCTCATTAAGGCCCTTTGGATAAAGTTTCCCAAATTACGGTAGATCCACGGGCCTTTTTAAACAAAAAAATTGTCTATCCCTTTTTCTCCTCCTCTTGGGAGGGGCCTCATACCCCCAGGATAAAAAAAAACGCAGAAAAATTTTCCCCCCTTTCCCCATTTTGATTTCCCAAACATGTCGAGTTTACTGGCGTGCCCTCTTCTTTTAAACTATGCCCCCCAGATTTTCCCCCCAAAACCCCCCCTTTTGAATGTTCTCTTTTTTTTTCCCAAATAAAATTTCAGTGGGCAGGGACATATGCACATGTAGACTATTTCCTTCTGTCCAAAATTTGGAAAAATCACGGAAAAAAAATTGTTTTTCCCCCTTTGGGGGCACTTGTGAAGGATTTAGTTTTTTTGTATGTATGGGGAGGGCTAAACATTCTGCCCACATTTTAAAAATACCCATCGGTTTTTTTCAAACCAAGTACCCTTTTAAAGGGGGGTTTTTTTTTATAAGACTATGGAACAGTCAAACCTTTTAATGGGTCTACCCCTTTGATAAAATTATCAAAGGGGGGTAGCAGGGGAGGTATCCCTCCCGATCCTGGGCCCCAAACCCCCGTAAACCCCCCAAAATTTTTTAGGATTTTCACAACCTTTAGAATTTTTATCGCAAAGTTCGATTTTCACTGCTTTATTTTTTTATCTTTATCCTCCGGGGTTTACCCCCGTAAAAAATGTTGTCCTAATTTTGTTTTTGTGCATGCCCTTTGGGCTGAAATTTAAAAAAACCCCCGAGGGGTATCCTCGAACCCAAGAAATCCCCCTCTTCCCAAAATACCTGAATGTCTCCTAAAGTCCTCATCTCTGGAGTTTTTCTTTAAAATTTTCAGGAATTTACCCCTTTGGTATTCCTCTCTTTTAAAAGGGTTTAAAGGATGATAAACTTTCCCCCAAAGTAGCAAGCTGTTGGTTGCGTGGGGGTTTCCCCATACTTTTCCGTAAAGGATATTGCCCTTCCGATTTTAATAATAAGGGGAACCAAGGGAAAGGGTAAACAATTTTTTCTTGCACTTCAATTGTGAAGTGCCCTACCAATTCAAATTTTTTTTGGGGGCTTGGGGCAACAAACTCCTCAAAAATCCCCTTGCACCCTTTCCCCGAGGACGAAGATTTTCACAATGTACCTCCCCCAGAATAAAATCTGGGGGGGGGCCAAATGATCTTTTCCCGGTTGGGATACCCAAGTGGCCCCCCCCACCAGCCCAGGAACCCGATTCGCAAAAACGGGGGGGGCAGGAGCTCCCATTGCGGTGCCCCTGGGGCTTGGGGAAGGTCTTGGTTTCAGAAGACAAAATAATTATGTCTCAACCGAAGTCCAGTAGTCCCGATGAAAGGCATTGTGGGGCCCGGAAATTTTATACTTCCTTTTGGACAAAAAATAATTTAAATGCTTGAATAAAACCCTTTCATGTGGGAAAAATTTCTAAAATAAATTTTTTTACATCTATAGAACCCAAAAAAAACTTTTTTAAATTTACTGTAAACCCCCTTTCCAAATCTTTCGCAGTAAATCCGAAGTTCTCCCTTTTGTAAGATGGCAATGGGGTTCCAAAATCCCGTAAGATATTATCTATATAAATCCCCACATTTTGGTAATTTTTCCTACCCTGGGGACTAAATTGGTTTTACCTTTTTGGGGGTGAGCCCTTTTTGGAAAACTTTGGGATCGGAAAAAAAAAGTAGGGAATTTTGGGGGATTTTGAGGGGTTTTGAATTTAATTCCCTGTTGTTTTTTAAACCCATCTCCCAACCCCCCACAAGTACAGCCCCGGGTATAAAAAAAAATCTTGGGGGGAGATCTCTTTTATTGACCTTTCATGTATTTAAAAATTTTATTATGTCCCCCCCCAAGCCGGGCTTTTCCTAAACTAAACCCCAAACTTGCTAATCTTTCTGGGTTTTTTGTAGTCCCCCCAGTCCTTTTTTTTATTTTTTTTGGCCCCCCCTTTGTACCTGTTTTAAGCTCTACAATGCTTTCCCGTGCACTGGTGCCCAAAAAATGTGGGACAATATTCCCCTTTTTTTTGGTCTAAACCAAAAGACTTGAATAATGGGAGAAAAATGTTTCATCTTTTTTTCCCCGATTTAATTAAACTGGGGGCTGAAACCCCTTTACACTGAAAGGGTCATTGGTCAAAAATGAACTTTAAGGGAAACCCCACATTTAATTAAATTTGGGATACAAGAGTCTGATCCAATTCTCATAAACCCCTTTAGAAAAATATTTTAATTTCAGTGGGGTGGGTAATGTTGTTTTAAGTCCCCCACGGGGGCCTCTCCCCAATAAAGGAAAACCCCTTTTTAGTAGGATTTTTGTTTTAAAAAAAGTTTTGGGAAATAGTATTTTTATAGTCAGTTTTAGACTATGTTGAAACCCTGGGGTCTTTTGGCCCGGGTCACTTTAAATTTTCGGGAAAACGGGGAATTTAAAATTTTGGGAAATTTTCCCCCGTAGTTCTCTATGGGTTTCCCATGATTCCCTATAACCTCAATAAACATCAGGATGAATTTTTTCCACAGTATCCTGCTGGCAAGAACGGAAAACTCAGAACGTGAAGGGGAATTTGGGGGCCCTTGTGTTCACACTGAGTTTTACTGCCCCGCCATGTATCTAAATACTCAAGCCAAGGCCGATAGTCATGTTGGCACACCCTCTGGCACCTAGCACCAGCAGAGGAAAGGCCCCATCAGCAGATCCCCCTTAAACTTGCTTTGCCTTCTGGGGGACAGAGGAAAACAACTGGGCTTGTAAAATTCAGGATTTTTTCCCCATTTGTTTTGGGACTCCGGGGGTTTTTTCCCCAAAGGCCCCGATTTTCAGTACTGAAAATTCCAGCACTGAGTGAGGAATCCGTGTGTAAATCCATGCCGACTCAGCATGGGTTGTAGACACAGATCTTTCATTGTTGACTGGTTTGTGCGGGGAAATTTTTAAGGGAGAATTTTCAGCCTCCAATACTATGAGGGGGATTTCAGCTGGATTCCCGTTTTTCAGAATTGCGTACCTTTTTTTTTTTTTTCATCCCTGAGGAAAATCAGCGTTGTGTGCACTGAGGCAATGATATTCCATTGGAAACAACGTGAAGCAAATTTAATTCTGATTTGAACGATGATTATGACCCGGATTCAGTGCTGAATCCACATCATAAACACAGTCCAAATAAGCCATGTGAACAGACCCTAAAACAAAAATTTCTAGACCATCAGATGCAAGGAATTAAAATAGTAGACAAAGCTGTCTGATTCTACTCTTTAAAAAGGAGTCATGCACACAAGAGTGCCTCATAGGTAAAAGGGTGGAAAGATGGTCCTGTCGTGGATTTTGTTGCAGTCCCATAAGCTATATCTCAGGCATTTCCTAGGGCTGCGTCCTCCCCCTGCACTGGTGGGATTCTTTCTACCTCCCCTTCTTCCTCCGATAGTAAATATTGTGGTCTGAAGAGGATTGAGGACAATTACCAGGGAGCAGGGCTGTTTATGCCATTAAATATGAATAAGCCATCTGAAAGAGGTTGGCACCGAGTGCCGCTTGTGACTGACAGAGAAGATGACACGCAGCGTGAGGATTCATGTCAGGCTGGAATAAAGCGCACATGACACGCTGATCAAGGAGCGATAAGTCGCAGGGTCAGATTTGCTTCTGGGTTTCTTTCACTCAACTGGTAGCAGCTGCGGAGTCTCTGGAAGTTGATGATTGAATTGTTTTCTTGCTTCTTCAAAAGAGAACTAAAAAAGCTGGCACATCTGAGGAAAGTATCTTATAGAATGTTCATCTTATTATAGGCTGGGGTGGAAGTGGTGGCATTGGGGAAGATATATTGGAACTTCCTGCCCAAAGAATAAGGCTAGGGCCACACAGTATAGGACGAAAAACTAGACCAAATCCTAAAACCGGTCATAAAACTGAGTTTGTCAAGTTCTTGTCAAAAAACTGCGAAAAAAATAGTTTTTTCCGGTGGTTTTAGTTTTTAGTCACGTTTTTTACAAAGCTTTCAGGACATTTTTAGTCAGTGTAGTAATGTATGCACAATATTAACCCCACTGGGCAGTTTTTTAGCGGAAACACTGCCGGAAAAAGTGACCAAAGCTGCCCAAACCCACCCAAACTATAGACTCTACATAGACTTCTGTAGTAATTTTACTGCTGGTGACCGTTGGTTTTTACAACATGTTCCTAAAATCGCCAGAAAACAGGCAGAAAAAAAAAAAGACCTGTTCTTTGTATTAAAGTCTATGTGATTGTTATTCAGTCAAATTTTCAGCAGTTTCAAAATACTAAAACCGCCGAAAATCCGACCGCTTTGGTGTGCTGTGTAGACATAGCCTAACCGGTACAAAGACAACTGATGAATTCATGGAACAGATAAAGGTATAGGCTTCCACCCTCAGCACTGATTTAGGTACCACAAAGACAGGTTTTGGTACAAATTTCTGAGGAAATGTAAAATTTCTTAAAAATGGCTTTAAAAATAGAGTTGCCCGTATAAGTTCAGTATGTATAAGGTACAGCTTTGTTGAGGGAGGAAAAAAATGTGTTTAACATAAAAACCTGAGTTAAACAATAAGTCAGTTTTTGATGTTATCCTCACCTAATTTTGAAGCACAGGCATATTGGAGCCGTTTAATGGAAATAAATACATTGCCAGTGGGAAGGTCACCGCTGAAGCTGTTGCGTCGCTGTTGTGGTCACGTGACGATTTCGGACCTCACTATTTGGAAGTGAAAGACTTTGAACGGCGATGTCAAGCAATGAATGTGATGTCAGGTGAGATAGCAGACCGCCCGTGCTGGAACGGAGGTGAGGATAGCGGTAACAGATTTTTATTTTACTACAGCATCACTAGCTCCAGTTTGTTTTAGAAAATTAGCATGGACAACCCAGTAAAGGTCTCATATCAGATTTTGCAAGGCACTGGCATCTCATCACGAACAGTGGCTATGAGAGGGGTTTTTAGGAGGCGTTGATAGTGGAGTGGCATATATAAGAGGATCTAGTATACAGGAACTAGTCCTCCGTTCTTTAAAGAGGTCATAATCTTTAATACCAGACAAAGCCCAAGGACAAATGTGGCGCTCTTTCTGGAAAAACAAGAGCAGGCCATTTTTTTCTCATTCTAGATCATTTTAATCCCATGTTTAGGATGAAAATTGTAAAGGGTGTCCTTTAAAACTCAGCTGATGGGTAAGAGTCATTGATCGGTACAGTACAGAACTTGGGAGAAGCATGTTGTTCTGTATCTAGAACACATTATTCTCTTCAATACTCCCCCAATGAGGTCATTAGATCATTAGGAAGAGCTGGCACACGGCGGAACATGCAGATATTAACAAAATTTTTTGGAGTGAATCATACATTTAATCTGAGAGATGCACACTGATCTGTTCTGTAAATTATTACATTACTGGATCTCTGAAACTAGAACAAGTTCAGGACACGAGATGCAAATGTTATTTACTCCTGATCACTGGCCAAAAGCAACAAAACCTATTACTTTTAAGGAAACCCTGTGTAAGTGTCCTAGTCTGTGCTATACAGAAAAAGATCTCATAACAATGTAGTAATCATCCTTGACCCATAAATGCTAGGTATAGATACCCCATAGCAATGTGCCAACCATACAAGTGCCATTAAAAGATGCCCCCATAACAGTGGATCTTCCACACATACCCCCATAGCAATATGTCAACCATTGTGCAAAAAAAGGGAAAAGTCCAGCATCCACATCTAACAGCGTCTGAGTTGAACTTGACATAGATTACAAATAATCAAAATCACAACACATTTATCATGTATATATTTCTGATGCTAGCATGTTTCTTAAAGGGGTTGTCTCACTATATCGATTCATCTTACCTCAGTCCGTTTTTATTGGTTTCACTTTGAATTCAGGGGCGTGTTTACTGGCTTCCACTAGGCTGCAGTAGAAGCCAGGTCTGTATCTATAGCAACCAATGCTGGCAGCCTATCAGGAGAGATCAAAAAGGTCTGTAGCTATAGTGACCTGAGGAGCTGATGCAGCCCATACAAGAGAGGATATCTAGGAATAGGTAGGACACAGTTAATGGACATATATTGCAAAGTGACTTGTTTTTGCAAGATCTTTAACATAAAAAGCAATCCTTGTAGTGAGACAACCCCTTTAAGGGGGCAGTTCACGTGCCCTAAATCCCTCAAAGCGGAAATCACATGTCACTTTCATCCATTAGAATAACAACTGATAAAACCATAAAAAAAAAATTGTAAATGCATAAATACAGCTACACAAGGTTATAATTTGTACTGATAAATAATATCTTGTCTCACACTTGAGACCATCTGAGACTGTAGAACTTAGGTAGAAAATTTACTCTGTCTCACGACTCAGTAGCTTCTTCTTGTAGTCTATGACAGGATTCATAGCTTGCTCCATACCAATAAAAAAATTTTTTTAAAAAGTGTATGAGATTATTGACATAGGTAGGATTTGTCACACCTGAGAAGTGGCTCCTAATACGAACATTGAGGACATTAGTTGGAGAGTGGTCCTATGTGGCACCAAATCCCCTTCTGTTGAAACGTCAATGGTCTCCCAACAAAGTATTGCACTTGGAAATGTTTACAAGTGATCAAGTGGATCACATATTTAGCACTGCAATTAATGTAGCTAATAATCCTGTGTACACTATTGTTAGAAGATGTAATGTACTGTAATGTAGTAGCACATTGACATACCTAACATTTCTGATGGCAACATTTGTAAAATCCTATGGGTGAAAGCCAGGTGTTGCATCATCCTCCCTCACTAAAATTGACTCGTGGAGACCATCAACAAGATCGTTGGAGCTTCCCTAGAAATAAATCTTAGCATGAGTTTTCAGTTGGATTTTGACGGTTTTCGGATTTGAAACAGTCAAAATCCGACTGTAAATTCATCCCCATAGACCTCAATAGAAAATCCGAGCTGTAGTCTACACAGCTCAGATTTTCTGAGGTTGGATTTCAAATTCGAAAACTGGATCAAAAAAAACTTAGAACATTTTCTATAATCTGCCCTATTTCACTTGATTACATATTTAACTTGATTGCAGTACTGTTCAATTGAATGGGACTGCCAAAATCTGAAAACTGCAGCAAAAAAATGGGAAAAAACCTGTGCAAAAAACAAAAACGTGTGTACAATACTCTGATTAGAATCCGACGAGTATTTTGTCCTCTGAGGTGTAGACATAGCCTTAGTTGTGTGGACATAGCCTTACTCACCGTTGCAAAATATTTCCCCAATAATCATGTTTTGATAATATGGGTATGTTAATAACCTCAATAATTTGTATGAATTGAGGACAATACGTGGTAGAGTCAATCGGGGAATATGTTTAGTCTGATATTTACTTCTATCATCTCCCAAAAGACTACCTCACAGTATATTTGAAAGAATATTCACCAACGCCTAAATGACCATTCTGGACACCTCCTAATGATCAGCTGGGAACAGATATTAGATTTACATTTAGCAAACATTAGATAACTCAAGCGATTTTCATTTAGTCCGAATCAACCCGCCCACAGGTACACCACAGATGCCACCACGTGAAAACCATAAAAGCCACCATAAGTGCTGACTACAGATTTCTGCTGATGTATGCAGCTGGCTACACAGACTGCTTCGATATCCTGCGAGCTACATGAGACAGATGGTTATATCTACATGAGACCTGAACACGACGCTTTGCTGTAAGGACTATGATGAGTCTGCAGTAACTATATATAAACCATCCGCTGAGGTTAGGATTACACCATTTTCTGTACATGTTTTCACCTGAAATCAAGTAGAAACAATCTGTTCCCACATTTTTCTATCACCAGGCTTTTCCTGAGTTCAGATTGGTAAATCTGCTTAGTTGATGTATTAGTATATAGTTAAAGAGGCTGTTCCCGTCTTGCACTTTGATGGAGTATCAATAGGATATGGTATCAAAGTGTGATAGGTACAGGTCCCACCTTTGAGACCCATATTTCGGGAATGGGCCCCAAAAGTCTCTGCTTAGAACAGAAAGTAGGTTGCGCTTGGGCACTCCTCTCCATTTTGTACTATGGGAGTACAGCAGAACACCCTGCTCACCTGTACTTGGAACGCCAATAGAACAGAATAGAGAGTTCTGCCCAAGTGCAACCAGCTCTTAGTCTGCACAGGGATTCTCAGGGGCCCCTTACTGATGTAGGTGTGGGTCCCAGAGTTTGGACCTGAACCTGTAACACTATAATGGCATATCCTATCAATATGCCATCAAAGTTTAAGATGGGAATACCACTTGAAGCATATGTGTTGTACAGTAATCTGAAAAGCTAAGCTAGAACAGTGAAAGCTGTAATAGAAGCCATATCGGAATGCAACCTGTCTCTCAAAATTGTTAAAGAGGTTTCCACTTTTTTTGTTAGAAGGTTTCTCCAAAAATTAACGGATTATAGGATGTGAAACTGCTGGATTCCAAATAAACAGTTATAATTTGAAGGGGAACTTAGCAGCAAGTATAGAAATCTCATGTAGCACCATCAGCGTAAAGTATTACATGACTCCAAATGAAATCAATGCAATTCATAGACATGCCAAGTACTGAAGAGACAGAGATACAGATTTTCTCTGTCTTCTCTCTCCACTTTGATAGCCATCCCCTTTAGGGAGGACCTTTGACACCTCCTGACATATCTGGTTTATAAAATACTTGTGCTTCCTGTGAAACAATTCTGGAGCATCTTCTCTTATATCTCGTGTTGTGCTGTTCCGCTGTTACTCCTTCTATAAATGTATTACTGAATCTGTCAGCTGGGTGTTACCATTCCAGTCTTCAGAAGGGTGTGTCTCTGCACACAGTGACTGTCAGCACTGATTGGACAATGTCACACAGTGCAGGGACACCCTCCCTCCATCCGATTAGTAACACCCATCTGACAGATTCAGTAATACATTTATAGAAGGAGTAACAGCGGAACAACACAGAGTTATAAGAGAAGATGCTCCAGAATTGTTAGATCACAGGGAACACAAAGATTTACTAAAACAGTCATATCAGGAGAGGTCACCGGTCTTCTTTAAGAAGTAAAGGACTCAAGTGTTTACATTTACTAGTGCTTTACTGGATATTGGGAGAAATGTTCTACTTATTTACCTACCAAAAAAATAATACTTGCCAAATCCCCTCCACCGACTGTTCACATGCTGCAGTAAAAAGGCATGAGCTCCGCTGAATATAATCTCATTGTTTATAGGACTGTATAAAGCAGTGTTGCCCTATATGAGCCATTTCCCTTTCTAAACACAATTTTACTAGTAACAAGCTATTTTTAATGAGCCTTGCAAACTAGCTGCTCCCCAGAGATCTCTCTCTGATCCTACTTATAAATAACAGGAAATTTGAATTGCCCATAAAACTGTGCCATTATTTAAATTTAATTTAAATTTCCCTTATATTTTTATGTGCACTTCTATTATAATAACATATGCAAGAGGAAAATTAGGATTTCTTACCTGGCAGTCCTATGTAACATTAACAAAGCAACTGTGTACATGTATACTATGTCCTCAAATAATTTCAGATATAGAGAGGCAGTGGTGTACACTGAAAAGCTGGGACAGTTTTATAGAAAATGCAGCCCAGCAACAAGCGGAGTAATTTCCCTCTACAATTACAAAAGCTGCCTTTACTGTACAGGATAAATATATATATATACACACACACTGCTCAAAAAATAAAGAGAACACTTAAACAACACAACGTAACTCCAAGTCAATCACATTTCTGTGAAATCAACCTGTCCAGGACGGGGTCGGACATGGGGGCGCAGCCAGTAATGGGAGGCCCCACATGACCAGGCGCGCCGTCCGGAGCGTGGGGTGAGGGGGTGGAGCCAGACGCGCGTCGCTCAGGGGAGGGGCCGACATATAAAAGCCGAGCCCCAGGCGACGTGCGCATCACACACAGGAGTGACAGGAAATCAGTCCCACCCTCCCGCCCTGGAGACAGGGAATGGGGGGGGTTGTTTTTGATTTTGGATGGAATATTGGAGTGATGTTGGTTGGTAGGCGAGCATTCATTGACATATAGGGCTGTTTGTCGCAGCAGCTAGCGGGTTGGGGTCGGTAAGATTAACGGGGGAGTCAAGCTCGGCTTGGCTCTCAATTTCTTGGATGGACTGATCTGGCGAAGGTTGGGGCTCCACAGGGCGGCGTCCGTGGGAGCAGGTGAGGGAAGGGTGCGCCACCAGAGGTGGCCTTTTGGTGCCCTGAAGCCGGGGGTGATAGCTGGGGGTAAAATTGCGTCTCGCCATACCCGGATGGTTGGATCATTGTTTTGGCTCCAAGGACCTCAGCCCCAAGTTGGTTCTCTTAGGGTTGTGGAAGGTTTTGGAAAGTTGTTAGGGTGTATTGAGTTGGAGCAAATGAGTGGGTTGGGATTGATACTCATTTGCGTATTGATCATCTGTTATTTATTGTTAATTATATGTATGTTAATAAAATGGTTGCTGTGGCCAATTTATCCAAGGCAGGTGTCGTGTCGTTATTGGTAAGGTAACAGTGGGAGGGGGGTGGTATTGACTACAGCAGCAAAAGGGTAGGCGCTGCTCAGGGTCAAGTTGTGAATCAACACAGATTGTGAATAAATTTCTCCTGCTGTTGTGGAAATGGAAAAGACAACAGGTAGAAATGATAAGCAATTAGCAAGACAACCCCTATAAAGGAGTGGTTCTGCAGGTGGTGCCCACAGACCATTTCTCTGTTCTCATCCTTTTTTGCTATGGTTTCGTTCACTTTTGCATTTTGTCATTGCTCTCACACCTGGAGGTAGCAGGAGGCAGTGTCTACAACCCACAGAAGTCGCTGAGATAGTGCAGTTTATCCAGGATGGAACATCAATTCGAGCTGTGGCAAGAAGGTTAGCTGTGTCTGTCAGCACAATGTCCAGAGCATGGAGCAGATAACAGGAGACAGAGGGGACCATAGGAGGGCAACAACTCAGCAGCAGGACCACTTCTTCCTCATTTGTGCAAGGAGGAACAGGAGGAGCAGTTCCAGAGCCCTACAAAATGACCTCCAGCAGGCCACTAATATCCATGTGTCTGCTCAACTGTCAGAAACAGACTCCATGAGGATGGTATGAGGGCCTGATGTCCAGAAGTTGGTGTTGTGCTTACAGTTGTGCAGAGCGACTGGCATTTGTCAGAGAACACCAAGTTTGGCAGATTTGACATTGGTGCCCTGTGCTCTTCACGGAGCACATGTGACAGTCTGGAGACGCCAAGGAGAACGTTTTTCTGCCTGCAACATCTTCCAGCATGACCGGTTTGTCAGTGGCTCAGTAATGGCGTGGGATGGCATTTTTTGGAGGGCTGCACAACTCTCCATGTGCCAGCCAGAGGTACCCTGACTGCCATTAGGTACCAGGAATCTCAGACCCATTGTGAGATCATATGCAGGTGCAGTGGGCCCTGGATTCCTTCTTCTACATGACAATGCTAGGTCTCATGAGGCTGAAGTGTGTCAGCAGTTCCTGCATGATGAAGGTATTGATGTTATGGACTAGCCTGCCTGTCCCTAGACCTGAATCCAATCGAGCACATCTGGGACATCATGTCTCGTTCCATCCACCAACGCCACGTTGCACCAGACTGTTCAGGATTTGACTGATGCTTTAATCCAATTCAGGGAGGAGATCCTTTAGAACATCCGCCGTCTCATCAGGAGCATGCCGAGGAGTTGTAGGTAGATCATACGGGCACGTGCAGGCCGCACACACACTTTTGAGCCTCATTTCCTTGTCTTGTGACATTTCCATTGAAGTTGGATCAGCCTGAAATTTGACTGGGAATGAAACTCAGGACCCCAGTACTGCTAGGTAGAAGCGCTAACTATATATTCTGTATAAATGCTGCCACACAGTGCTCATATAAGACTGCAATATAGTACCAAACTATACCTGCAATACGCAGCCCACATAATACAACCATATAAACATTCAGTGCCAAAATAATATGCAGTATAAAAATACTACCTAGAGCAGTGTTTCGTAACTCCAGTCCTCAAGACCCACCAACAGGTTGTGTTTTCAGGATCTCCCACAGAATGCACCAACAGTAATTATATCACCTGTGCAATGCTAAGGAAATCCTGAAAACATGACTTGTTGGTGGGTCCTCAGGACCAGAGTTGAGAAACACTGATCTAGAGGAAAGGTAATAGTGGGGCTTTGAGAAATGGTTTAACTACTGCAGACAAAATTCCTGATATAACTGTGAGCTGGCAGTGCAGCCTCCTCTTATAGCTGGATGGTACGGTCTAACACTACTAGTTGACTATATGGAAGTAGTGAAATTACAATGAAATGGAATCAATGAAATGGGTGTATTATAGGCCCACAGATTTCTATGGCTATACTATTATGGTTCTGTACATTGTACACGAGACCTGCACAACATACGGCCAACCACAGGATTTTTGGTAGTCTGCAATGGCCTGTAAAGGAACTGGGCTTGTATGAACCCCACCTAAAAATGTCTGGTCCTGCCCACTTTTGAGGACATTCCCGACGTTGCTCGGCAGTCCAGCCCCAACACCCTGCCAAGTTGTGTAGGTATGCTTTAGTTGGTTGGTCATTTGTTTGTATATCTGAGTAATAGCATTATAGGTAAGTGTCTTCATACAGTCGTGCTAGGAGCATAAATAAAAGACCATCTCCACAAGGACTACCTACAGCAGCTAGTGTGCTCACAACAGGATTGTCTTGGCCTCCAATAAAGGCTGTGGATTTCCTAGTGATCAATCTATGACTTTCTATTGTCCCGTGCACGCTTTTCTTCCATCATCCCCAACAGAGACTATAGGGGGTACAGTTCCCCCAGTCCATAGTACCTGAGGGGCCCCCCAAGAGTCCCTCTGCCACTCTTTTACAGATTTTACATTGTTGTCCAGGAGCTGCAAATCAGATCTGTGGTGGACAGTGATCCCTATCCGAGGTGGACTTCAGAGGTTAACCCTCTTTGGCTACCAGACCGTACTGAGCTGATTTAGCACCTAACCTGGTGAGCTACGCTCAGGATTTGACCTATTCATCCCCTTCCTCCCAGGTGAGCTCAGGTCCACTGTGCCATCCACCTTATCCTCACCTTTGCTCATTGGTTACTTCCCCATGGAGCATCAGTTTCTCCTTACATTGGTAGCATACAGGTGACGACAAGACTTACCTTGTTAAACATAATTCAAAGGTGCCTTACCATGGTGGCTTACCTCCCAATCCACTCAAATGCAATAGAGATTCCAGGGAAATAGTCGGCGCTCCAATGCCGAATTTCACCCTTTTCACCACATTGGAGCACTGACTATTTCTCCAGTCCCTCTACATGTAACTTAGGGCCGATACAGTATTTGACATGCGAAATTCTGCAGCAGACCTAAAAGGTAGAAGGTCCAGTCTGTGGTGTGATATTGTTTGTAGGATCATTTCACGCTGATCTGCAGAAGTCAGAACACCGGTGGGCGGCGAGAGGATTAACAGGATGACGTTTTGATGCAACATGAGAAATGGGATCTCTATGACCCGCAGCAGCTAGAAATGCTGCCCTCACAGATATTGATCATGCCAAAGTGCTGAATACACAGGTTATACCTACAGTTAGTGCTGCTAACCTGCTAAATACACTGGCTAGATTTATAACTAGTGCTCTGTAGACAACATTAGGCCAGATTCATATACAGCCATAATGTTATGCTATATAAAGGGCAAGTTTAGGGAAATGTGGGGAGCAGGACTGTATACTGGTAAATGTGCAAGTCTTGTAACAATAGTTAGGGGGCATTTTACATAAACAGGTCCAGATACACTCATCAAACCCTCTAAGACAGGGATGCACATACGACCCCAGTGCCCTTGTGTGCAACCCCCAGCTATCAGGACACAACCATGCTCTTTTCTTTCAGAAAAGAATATTCATCTTTGACAGCTGCATTAAAATGATGGCAAGGTTATGGTGGACATTGTATGGCTGTCACTTATGGTGGGCACTGTATGGCTGGCACTGTTATGGTGGTATCTGTATGGCTTGTACTGTTATGGTGGGCACGGTTATGATGGACACTGTATGGCTGGCACTGTTATGGTGGGCACTGTATGACTGACACTGTTAGGCCTCGTTCACACGGCTTATTTGTCCGCGGATTGGTGCCGTACTCCGCGCCGGATTTGCGCTGCAGTACGGCGCCAATCCGTCGGAGTAATTACGGTAATCCACTGCTCTCATAGAGAACAGTGGATTCCGTCGCTCCTCTCCGCTCGGCGAATCCGCCGCGGGGGGAGAAAGTGACATGAACATTATTTACGGCGCGTACAATGGGGTACATTGGATTTCTGTCATGGTTATCGTCAAATAACATGCTGCACTATATTTTCTTTCATTTTTTACAGAATCTTTGGCGGAGGCTTTGAATGGAGTCTTATGATGCAGATATAAATCTGGCCTAAATAATTTCCTGGTGTAGGAGACTTTAAAGGGGTATTCAAATTTCAGCAAATAAATAATTTTTGTACAATTTTCCAGAGTTTTCAAGAACTGTGCATTAGATCATTGAATAGCAACCTTCACTCTTTACTTCCATGGAATCTAGGGGCGGAGGGCGGGGCAATTGTTCCTTCTTGTGGGGAGCACCAGAAAAGTTTCAGGAGACTCCAAGGCCATGCAGTGCACCATGGGAAAATGGGTAATGGAAATAAATTCTCCTCGGGAAAGAAGAAATCTGTCTCTCTGGTGCCACCTATTGGAGGCCAAATCCATCCAATTTAAAAGCCTTGAAATAAGACTGGGGTTTAATTTAAAACCACACTCCAAACACACTGCTCTCTGGTAAACTTTGTTGCATGACCTTATTATATAGGGGTGGTTCAAACATCATAATCTACTGTGGTACACTGTAGTGTAAAATTTTAGATGCAGCTTTAGATGTGAATTTAGATGACAGTATGTAATAGTGTAAATAGAAGTAAAAAAGAGAAAATAATTTAAACATAATTGTTCTTAATTGATAAACCTCTATCACATGGGGCGACGTAGGTATTTTGGCGCCCAGACGACAATTTTTTTTTGCGTGCATTAGTAGCATAGGATGCGCATGAATTTTTCATCCTGTTCTACTGCGGGTCATAGATTTAGCGCTTTCTAGCTCCAAAATGACAAATCAGGCTCAGGTTTACCACTTTTAAAGAGGTTTGCCTGTTCCAGCAGTAATGTGCCCAGTTTTGCCATCCTCCCGTTATAAATGTGTAGACTCATACGGTTGTAGTACACCCTGCCTCCAGAACACCCCTGATATCAGGCGCATTTCAAAGTTCTGCGGGCGCCCAATAACGCTCCTAATTTTGGAGTGCGCCTGATTATAAATCTAGAGAATAGGGCTGCGACAGTTTTTGGGCTGAAATGATGCCAGAATACTGACACAGCCCTGTACATACATGTCTCCCATGGTGTATTTTCATGTCATACTTTGGCACCTAAATGCACCAAAGTACGTCCCTCAAATACGATAAAATCATTTAACAAGTACAGAACTCATTGAGTGCTGTGTAAAATCATTGTTGTCGTTCAGACGATGATGAATTTATGATCTTATTTCTCGGTGCCTAATGTTCGACCATAAAAAGAAGTGACCTGTCTCTTCTTTCAGGTGCTTAAACACTGAGAAACAGAAATGTATAGGAAGCAGAAAGCTCCCTTGCATCAAAGTACGCGCTTGCAAGCATGTACTTTCAACAGCGCTCACGAAAGCGTATTGCGGCGCGTACCTGTGCTCACCGCAATACGCCGTGTGAACGTACCCTTTAACAGCAAGCATATAAATCAGCCAGTGTGTGGGGGCATTCATAGGTTAGACGAAGTATTGCTGCTCTCTGCACAGAAACAAACCTCTTCTATCAACTCAACCAGTTATTGATTTTTTTTTTTACATGGCAATTCAAAACAGCTTTCTAACATGTAGAGCCACAGTCCAGATAAGTAGTGCAATAAAACAAGCAATCACAGAACATTGTGCTGTACAGAAATGTACAATTACCAGCCTGGCATTAAGGCGAGAACGCATAATAGGCTGATAAATGCACCAAGGGGAAAAAAGTGAGCTCCTTTATTATCCCAGGGCTAAATTATCTTTGCTGCACTCGGGACCGAAGTTAACCCATGCATCGCCTGGGGTGTGCGTGGCCCACAGCCTAAAAGCTGAATTTCAGGGTGGCTTTAAAAAAAGATTTCCATCCATTCAGTCCTCCTTACCTTAAATGATCAAAAAAAATTTGTAATCATGGGAAATGTAGCAAAGGAAGAAGTCACATTGTGGTGTAATGATTAGGTCATCGGTTTTCAATATTCTGTTAACAGAAACATGCCCATATTCTAGAGAACAGCTGCCCAGTAGTCCAAAAATTATGCGTAAAGGGTGCACTCACCTTCCACACACAATATTTGTTGTTGGAATAGATTTATTGAAACTAGTGCAAAACCTACATGAAGCAGTTGCCCACTGCAACCATAGCACCACAGCAATGTGGAACAGTTGCCCATAGCAACCCAGTAAAGTGGAGCAGTTGCCCATAACAACCATAATGCCCAAAGTGAAGCAGTTGTCCACAGCAACAATAGCACCCATGCATATCTATAGCCTAAGAGAAAATGTATACCACCACAATTTCTCAATAATTAAGTCAGCATAACTATCAGAAATCGCTACACAAAACAAATACTGACTACAACAAATTACCTTTATTAAATAATACATAAAAAGTGAAAATATTTAAAAGCACACCAATTAGTAATTGAACAGGTTTACATAAAAGCTAATAAAACACATATGGCTGGGTGCAGATTTCATTCAAATAAAACAAAATGTAATATTGTATTAAGACTGTTCATGATATCCACTTATCAAACTACGTTTAATAGTAAGGGGTGATTGTAATCAGGTAATCTAGGTCAAGTGACACAAAATATACACCCCAAACACATATGTTAAATTATTATCCCATAGAAACCATGAACAATCTAATCCAATCTCCTAAACCTGTACTGGCTGCCGTGTATGGACACAGTCCCGATACGCGTTTTTCGCAAGCTTCATCTGGGTTCACACAACTTATTTGCAGGGCATACTTCGGCGTGTAATTGTGCTGCAATGCGCCCAAAGTACGCCACTCAAACACAATAAAATCGATAAGCCATCGTTTTCACAGGTGAACTGTATGCACCCGTAAAAAGAAGTGACACTAATAGGAGGCCAGGCCATAGTGCTGTTGAAAGTACGCACTGGCTGGTGCATACTTTCAACAGCATGCGTATTCTGGTGCACACAGTTATGGGCTGCAATATGCCGTGTGAACTCACCCTTTCTGTTGTGGGACACAAAAGCGTGGTCTACCATCAGGACAGTACTGGCAGTGCTGAGTCCCTGATCAAGATTCAGAGTCCCTGACCATGAAGGGGCCAGCTGATATGATACTAGACAGGAGCCAGTATTTTTGGGGGGAGGGATGGAGATTCTTCAGCTGGGGCCCTGAAATGACTTATGACAGCACTGATCCTGCATAGAAAAAGTATATCACAGAGAAACAGCGCAATCATACTCCGATTAGGACTGTATGCTCTTTTGATTTCCACGGGCTCGCCTTGGCTCAGTCTCATTCAGGGCACCTTTTATGACAGATATCACCAATGGACAACATAACACCAGGTGAACAGCCCCTTAGACATTTATGGCATAACCTGTTCCTAGCTGGGATTAAAACGAGTTGTGACAAATGACATACTCTGCTCCACTATATCTGGTTCTACAATTCCAATAGGGTCTTGGCATGAGGCACCAAGTTTCAACTTTGTATCCTCCTGCAGACAAAAATCTTCGTGTTGCATTGCTTCCCTTTCAAGATAGGCGAGTTACAATGTAACCATTGTAGACCATTAGGCCTCATTTACACAGCAAAGGCCAAATATTATTAGGTGGACTGCTTTTCTCCGCGGTTTGCGGATTCAAACCCGCTCCCTTCGCACTCACATGTTCATGTTCTGCCCGAAAACCAGGCATAAGAATGAACATGTTCTAAGGTTTTCGGACCGTCGGTGGTGTAAAAAACCGTCCGCTGGAAAATCCGAGCAGTTGGGACTGCTGCACAGGTTTTCCCATAGAGGCCCGTGTTAAAACTTTTCACCCGATTTGCAGACTGTTTTCAAAAACGAAAACCGTCTGAAAAACCGGGAGAAAACCTGAGCCGTGGGGACAAGGTCTTAGTGTTGGATTGCTTCCATTTCTAGATAGGCGAGTTACAATGTAACCATTGTGGACTATTAGGCCATGTTCACACGGCTTATTTGTGGGGCGGAATTACGCCCCCGCAATTACACCGTGTGGACGGAGGCGGGGTGGGAGCGGGGGGCCGGCCCATAGACTATCATTACTAGGGGTGCGTATACGGCGCTAGTAAATGACATGTCACTTATCTCCCCCCACGGCAGATTCGCCAAGCAGGGAGAGGAGACGTAATCCATAATTCTCTGCGAGAACTGTGGATTACCGTAATGACTGGGACGTATTCCATCCGTAATTCGTGCAGTACGTCCCATTTTAAGCCGTGTGAACATAGCCTAAGTCTGTGTTTGCACGGCAACGACCAAATAGTATTTGATCTTTTTTTGGCAAGCATGGCCGAGAATATGCTGCCAGGGCAACCATAAATGTCCCGAGCACTTTCTCTATCTCACCTGCCTTTTCGGAAGAAAATTAAGAGAATAAATGTCTCCAACCTGCTGCCGGATCCACAAGTGATTTGTAAGAAAACTTTCGTATCCAGTAAATATTCTGGCGTCGATATAAACCTCCTTTTACTATATGTCAGTTTTCACCGTATAATTTGTACCTCCCCGTCTTTCATATGCATTTTTTTTTTATTTCTGCTCATCTCATTAAGTTGTAATCTTGTCTCTGGGGAGGAGCGTGATAAATATTTTATCTTTGCATGCTCCGGGATATAAATAAGCAGCAATAAAACGGTGGCTTATTAACATCTTACAGTAAAAGGCGGCCGCACGGGAGAAGATTTCAGACGCGTCTATAAGTGTAATTGATGAGAGTGTTTATCACACCGTATCTCCGTCTCTCACAGAACCTGCAATGTAATTGAGAGTTACGTGTTCTCTGTGGATATTCTCTCACATGACGTTACTTAAATACATAGGAGTTGTGAGATAACTCCTCTGTGGGAGCCGCTATCCAAATATCTGTACTAGAAAGAGAGAGAAGACAGACAGGTCCCTTAGACTCATGGAGAAACTTTAAAAGACAGATGAAAAGCAGCTACAAATATTCTCCAGAGCTGCCTGGAAACTACAAGTCCCAGAAGTGAATATCAAAAGAGAACACTGAGAAACAATAGAGTCCTAAAGGGCAACTGCAGCAACTTTAGAAGTGTTTCCTCCCAGTGCATAATCTTATACATAGGAAGCAGTATTATAATAGTTATATTCTTGTACATAGGGAGCAGTATTATAGTAGCTATATTGTTTTACATAAGGGACAGTATTATAATAGTTATATTCATGTAAATAAAGGGCAGTAGTTCTATTCTTGAACATAGACCGTATTATAATAATTATATTCTTGTACATAGGGGGCAGTATTATAGTAGTTCTATTCTTGTACATAGGAGACAGTATTATCATAGTTCTATTCTTGCACATAAGGGATAAAATTATAGTAGTTATATTAATGTACAGAGGGCAGTATTAAAGTAGTAATATTCTTGTACATAGAGGGCAGTATTATAATAGTTATATTCTTGTACATAGGGGGCAGTATTATAGTACCGTACTTATATTACTGTACAAATGAGGCAGTATTATAGCAGTTATATTCTTGTACATGGGAGGCAGTATTGTAATAGTTATATTCTTGTAAAAAGGGGCAGTATTATTGTAGTTCTAATTGTGTACACACTATGTAGTATTATAGTAGTTATATTCTTGTAAGTAGGAGCAGTACTATAGCAGTTAAATTCTTGTCCATAGGGGACAGTGTTATCTCTTATATTCTTGTACATGTGAGGCACTATTATTGTAGTTATATAACTGTACACAAAGCAGTATTATAGTAGTTAGATTCTTATACATATGAGGGAGTATTATAGTAGTTAGGTTCTTATAGGCACAGTATTATAGTAGTTACACTCTTGTCCATAGGGAACAAATTTATAGCAGTTTATACTCTTGTACATAGGGAGCAGAGTTAAAGCCACTATATTTATGTAAATATGAGGAAGTATTATACTGTATATTTATATTGTTGTCCACAGAGAGCAGTATTTTAGTAGTTATATTCTTACACAATATTATAGCAGTTAGACATAGGTGTAGTATTACAGTATAAAAGAGGAGAAAGACCGCTTTAATCCAGCACAGGGTAAAGATTAAAAATCCACTTTGTCTTTATTCATATAACAATGGATTTTTCATCTTTACCCCGTCCTTGATTGAACTCAAAGGCTTAAAACTGGTCATTAACTTAAAAAAACCTTCTATGCTAGACATAAGACTCCGTAGGGAGTACCTCACCATGGTCGAACTGACTGAGAGCAACTTGGAGCAAATCAGAGCAATCACAGTAGAGAAAGAGCAGGGAGAGGAGGTCTTCATTATCTCCTGAACAAAGCAAAATGAAACAGCAATGTATTTGGTAATAGTCTTCATTTACCTTTTACCTATGCGTTAAAGCCAATCATTGTAGTGAGAAAACCCCTGTAGGCCATAATAGGTTGTGGCTGCCTAATATGTATCTTACTTGTTAACACATATATCCGCTACATCGGTGTAAATAGGCACCCTGTTTAAAATATAGTTGCCAACTGTAAAGATATCTTGTTGCACTACATCATTGACTTTTTTTTTTTTTTTTAACATATGCCTCATCGAATGCTGCATCCAATGCTGGTTATGCCCCCATACCATCAGTCATAGATCCCCTATAAATAAGGCTTTCCTGTCTTTGTCAACTTTGTAGGAGTCTAGTCAATTTTCCATTTTTTAGTGAGACCCCTGGATTATCTGGTAGAATTGACCACTATGCATTAAAAGGGAGATAAACACCATTTTGTCTGCTGCAGAAATTTCCCCTGTATATATTTACTAGATATTACAGTCATATGTGGTTGTTACCGTTTGCTAGTTAACCAGTTCTTTTGTCTTCCCTTTGGTCCGATAGCTTTGCACATTTTAAATATGCTGCTCCTTTAAGGCACAAGCTATGGTGGCCAAAAGGGGAAACTCATAGCAGCAGCCACATGACAGATGGACTGATAAAGCAAAATCATTTCTTCTTGCCCACAGGATAATCTTTTCAGGTTCAATAGGTAGCAGGCAATTACAATTAAGTTCTATGGTTGTTGACTAACGCCGATCATTTACAGGAATAAGAGCATAGACCTTGTGACAAGATCTGCCACGTTGCTTGACAATTACCATTTATCAACCACCATGCTATCCTTGGGCTATGTATTCATCAAATGAACATTGATTTAAGCCTAGAGTTGGGCAGAACTGGAACATATTACCTTTAAATTCGACCGGGAATAGAGAAATCAAATAATCAGAAAACCTCCCGCTATGACATCAGTTGTAACTGCACTCTGTTACATCATGTTGTTATACCCAGAACTCTTTGTGTAGCTTAATAGAAGTCTCAGGTCATATATATATATATAGTATATATATATATATATATTATATATATATATTATATATATATAATATCTATATATATAGACAAGAAGTTTATATACACTATATACAAAGACACATATGCATGTGTTTCTCACTATCTGACATGAAGTCAGAATAAACCTTCCCCGTTTTAGATCAATTAGGATTATCACAATTTATATTTGTCAAATGCCAGAATAATGAAAGTTTTTAGGGCAATTTTATTACTTTCTGCAAAGTCAAAAGTTTATAAACATTTCATTAGCATTTGGTAGCATTGCCCTTAAACTGTATGACTTGGGTCAAATGTTTTGGATATACTTCCACAAGCTTCTCACAATAGTTGGTAGGAATTTTGGCCCATTCCCCCTGAAAGAACTGGTGTAACTGAGCCATGTTTGTAGGTCACTTTGCTCGCACCTGCCTTTTCAGCTTTGCACATAAATTTTCAATAGGGCTGAGATCAGGGCTTTGTGATGGTCACTCCAAAACATTGACTTGGGTATCCTTGAGCCACTTTGTATCCAGTTTGGCAGTATGCTTCGGTTCATTATCTATTTGGAAGACCCATTACTGCCCAAGCTTTATCTTCCTGGCTGATGTCTTGAGATGTTGCTTCAGTATTGATACATAATCTTCTTTCCTCATGATACTATCTATTTTGTGAAGTGCCCCAGTCCCTCCTGCAGCAAAACAACCCCACAACATGATGCTCCCACACCCCTTGTTTCACAGTTAGGATGGTGTTCTTAAAGGGGTTTTCCTAGGACGTGCCTTATCTGCTAAGAAGCAATTGTAAACAAGCCATGCTGAGCTAAGAGAGAGAATGACACACAGCCAGAGCACAGAGCCGTGCATAAGGGATCGTGTGAAATGTTCACTCAAATAATCAAACTACAATAGTGGATTCTGTATACAAAAAAAACAACCAATATTTACTACCCGGTGCCTTGAAAGCTTCTTCAGCTCCCTTTCATCAGATGAGAAGTGTGCTCTGCGCAAGCCCGGCCAGCAGCTCTTGTCAGGTCGTATTATAATAGAAGCTTTTAAGTAACTAAGGGCAGGTAAGGCAGCCTGTAGCTCTCTCAGACTGCAATTTCTGTAATCACATATATTTAGAAAAGTGATTAAATACCCATTTTGGAGGATCCCACATCAACATTACATCATGGCAAAACCCCTTTAAGCTTCCCAGCGTCTCCCTTTCTCCCCAAAAGGTAACAATGGTCATTATGGCCAAAGACTTAAATTTTAGTTTCATCAGACTACAGGACAAGTCTCCAAAAACGTAGGTCTTTATTCCTGTGTGCTTTTGCAAACATTAATCTGGCTTTTATATGTTTCTTTTGGAGTAATGGCTTCTTCCTGGCAGAGTGGCCTTTCTGCCCATGTTGATACAGTACTTGTTTCACTGTCTATAATGACACAATCTTACCAGCTTCTGCCAGCATCTTCACAAGGTCTTTTGCTTTTGTTCTCGGGTTCATATGCACATGTTGGACTAAAGCACATTCACCTCTGAGACACAGAACCCGTCTCCTTCCTGAGTGGTATGATGGCTGGACATTCCCATATTGTTTGTACTTGCGTATAATTGCTTGTACAGATGAACGAGGCACCTTCAGGTATCTTAAATTGTGCAAGTCCACAATTCATTCCTGATATCTTGGCTGATTTCTTTAGACTTTCCCATGATGTTTACACAAGAATTTTCATGTGTGTTGCTGAGTGTGAATTAAAAAAAAATACAATCCACAGGTGTGTCTCTAACTCAGAAGTTTTCAAAGACATGATATCATATGGGTAGGTCTCAAATTGTTTAAAGGCATAGTAATCCTAGTGTCTGTAAACCTCTGGACTTTGCAGAAAGTAATATATATAAAATCGTTTGTGCCCTGTAAGACCCATGCAGAATACATAGGATAAGGAGTGGGATGGGGGGGAGGGGGAGGAGTGACAGTTGTGTATACTGTGATTTTTCACCATATATATGCGTGAAAATCACATTATATAAAACTAATTCTCCCCCCACATAATCAAAATATTAAACCTACATAGGTCTTACAGGGCAAAAAACAGGAACACCTGGATAAAAGCTTTTCTAGTTTAAAAGGGTTTCAGCCGTAAAACCCTAAAATTGCCTGGAAACATAAGTGCACACTTTTGTACAAATGTGTAAAAGTGTGTAAATATTATGTTCTCATAGCAAACTATGCCGGGCGACAACCACTACTGTCCACACTGATGTTTCAATAGTGATTGCAGAAGGCAGTAAGGTAAACCTTTTAATAGCACTGTTTTTGTGTCAGTATTCACTGAAGGTCTTTCATTCTGTTCATGAACTAGATAAATCAAGCTGAACGGTACTTAAGGGCGGAGCTAAACAGGACAGATGACATCATCAGTGATGTCATTTGGCTTACATTTGGCTTGGAACAGTTCACATCTATGGCTTTTCATGCTGAATAAAAGCTCTGTCATGTAGGATCCTGCTAGGTTTTCATTAACTGAGCAGTGCAGCAGAACAAGAGCAGCACTGTACACATACAGCACAATATACAAGGGTATTCAGCAGCTGCCACAAAATACAATAAATATACAGTATAGAAATGGCGACATGAATAAGAAGTCTGTTATGTGGCGGTGTAAGAGACAGCCTTCATGCAGTGAATTCATACTGACCCCTATGAACTGTCTTTCTGGTCAACATCCAAAATCCAGGCACTCAGCACCAGCACTCATTTAACCTTAACCCCCGTTTGATTTGATCAAATTTTAATTGGTTGACAAAAATTCATAGCAGCCATTAGTGTTATCACCCAACTTTCCTTAGACCACAAGCAGCATGTAGGTCTACACTGTTATGCAGACAGACCATATACAGTCTCCATCTCTCCTATTGCTCTATTTTTAAAAATGTCAGTCTTTGCTGGAGTCTGTAATTCATAAGCCTAGAAGCTCAGAATAAACAGGTTTCTTCCCAACGGGGGCATGGAACTGTGAAAAACTTGTGACAGACATTTATACAATAAAAATGGATGATTTTCATTTGTATGGAGGGATTCTCGGAATATATTTATATGGTATAAAGAACATTTAAATGGGTTTTCCCACATCTGGCTGTTTCACGGAACCTACTCTTCACAGCCAGCGTCAGGCTCCCTCTTCCTGTTCAGTTTGTGGGTAGATCTATAGCAATGATTGACATTTCAGCTCTGCTATTCCTAGCTGAGCCTGTTAGAGGGACTTTGGCGATGGAGGGGTTTAATAGCGGGTCACAGGGCTATAGAGCTCTAAAGGGTTAAAGTTTGTCATCAGCAGCACATGAGCTTGTTTATATTGCTAAGACAAAGCAGGAAGTGATGTCACTAGCTGTCAGGACTGGTGGGCAGCCTGGGAAAGCTTCTGTTAACAAGCAGGATATAAGAACTGCTTTAACGCTAGGGAACAAAATACAAACAGCATTGTACTTGGTAATAGTCTTTATTTACCTTGACCTACATATTTAAAGCTAAACAATCTGATATGAGTTCCCCTTAAAAGGGTTGTCTCACCACAATGATTAGTTTTAAACATGTAGGTCAAGGTAAATAAAGACTATTACCAAATATATTGCTGTCCTGATTTTGCTTCATTTCAGAGTTAGAATGGTTCTTATCTACTGCTTGTTTACACAAGCTTTCCTAGGTTACTAGCCATCTCTCTTTGTTCTTATTGCTCCAGCAGCGCTGTCCTGACCTCACTGAGTGTTATCAGTAGCATAGGAGCTTGTTAAACTGTGTTACTGACATACTTTAATCCTTTAGCGCTCTGTAGCCTTGTGCATTACAGTTTACAAACCTCCATCATTTATCTCACTGTAATAGAATCAACTATGAATAGCAGAGCTGATATGCCAATCGCTGCTATAGAACCACCCACAGCCTGACCAGGAAGTGGGAGAATGAAGCTGGCTGTGAAAAGCAGGCTCTGTAAAACAGCATGGTGAGAACACCCATTTAAGTATAACCTACGGAATATATATTATGTATGGTAGAGGGGAGAGAATAAGACTGTGGGATCATACTATACAGAGATTTTTTTCAGTCTGTGACTTTGGAGACACATGTCTGCATAGGAGCTGTGTGCACTAATAGTGTAGAGACTAATCAACACCATCTGCAATGTTGCTTTACTCTTTATTTTTGATGTATTAGAGCCAGATAAGAGCATGGACATATCCTTTCTTTGCATAGACGGTAGCAATAAAGTCAGACATTGCACAGAGCTGGGAAAACTGAGGCCATTGTTGTCTGCGGCTGCTCTCCCTGCGCGTGTAGAGTTTTTATAAGCCTTGTTTCAGCCTCCACTCACAAAAGCCATTTGTCACAGGCCAAAAAGCCCCAGGCTGAGTGTAGACATTTACTTGCGGTAGACTTACAGTCCATTTTAAATAGGCCTTAGGGATTTTGCCACTGACCATCGAGCATCATGCTTAACATTAGCCCTGGCTATTCGTTTTAATTGACTATCCACAATGCTGCTTGTAGGAAATCACTTGAAGCCATCTCCTGTCCGATGCTTGCTCACTAATGACCTTCTCCTTGCCCTAAACACATATGGCCAAGACAATACAAATCTCATTTGGGTGCTTGCCAAATCCAATAACTCAATTGCTACTGTACTGCAGTTACATCTATCAGTCTGAGATCGCAGCGCCTGGACGGTAGAGTGCAGCTTTCTGCGGGTCAGATGTGTGGGTGAAAGCGTCTAATCGATTTACCAATGATTAAATACACATTTGTAACACTTGTCATTATTAAACCTTCAATCTTCATTACAAGGGTTTAACGGCTGCATTAAGGGTCAGAGAACGCCACCGTTTATTTCCATCCCTGGAATTACAATGTAGGTTTTGTGTGAGATCACTGGCTTCTCATTCCCTTCCGCTTCATTAGCATGAGCCATGTATTTCTATCTATACCTGGAAAAGTTAGGTGACCATGTCTGTGGGTGCTAGAACAGCTCCGACAGGGTTACCATGCATCTTTCAAACCACGGAGTTAGGAAAAAGGTCTTCCTTTATTATTGCATTAGTTAGTAAGTTTATTTTGTGTATGTGTAGTTTGAGGATATGTATAAATTACATGGTATTTTTTGTGTCGTAAAAAAAAAAAATAAATAAAAAAAAAAAAAGTGTTTGTTTGGCCTTGTTTCTAACTTTTTTTTTTTACACCATTCACATTTAATAATAAATAACTGTTACACTAAGGCTATGTTCACACAGCTTATTTTGGGCCGTATCTCGCCCCGTATTTCGCGAAATACGGGGAGAAATACGTCCCAGTCATTACAGTAATCCACAGTTCTCATAGAGAACTATGGATTACGTCTCCTCTGCCTGCTCAGACAATACGACGAGCGGGGAGAGAAGTGACATGCCGTAAAACGGCTAATTGCGGGGCGAAATACGTCCTGCAATTAAGCCGTGTGAACTTAATTCTACAAGTTATTACGGTTGTGGGAATACCTTATATGTGTATTTTTTGTGTTATGTTTGCACAATTATTTTTTAGATTAAATATATATTTATATATTTTTATTTTATTTTTTTTTGCACTTCATATTAACTTTTTTTAAATCTCACTAAGGGATAATTATTTTTAAACTTTAATATACATTCATAATATATCAGCATATTTCTGTATGCTAATACATTATATACTGTGTCACTATGAAACAGGTTGCTGTTAGGGCAACACACAATGTGTCCTAACAGCAGACTTACTACCAAGACAGTCCTGGAGCTACTTTAGGTCCCCAGGGCTGAATGTGGGAAGTTTTTCCCCAGGCTCCATCGGGCACTTAGAAACTCAGTGACTGGGTCGGCAAGTGAAATCCCCTTTGATCATATCACAATCTCAGCTGAACGGTGGGGACTGGAGAAGGCTCTGATGCCTGCACTGCTCTGAGGCTGCTCTAGGAACAGAGCTGTAACTGCTCCTTGCCTAGTGCAACTGAGGCGCTGGGAGCTGCGAATCCCCTTCTGAGGCAGCAACGCCCAAAGACTAAACTAAATAAGAGGAAGGAATATTTGGCATCATTTATCAAAACTGGCAAACAGTAGCATTGTCTTTATTAGCCAGTTTTGATACATGAGGACCAGTATGTATAATAAAACTTGCAATGCGCCTTAGTACAGCCTTAGCAATTGTTAAGGGACTTTAAGATAAAAAAAAGTAACTTTAAATTTCAGAAATAGCGCCACTCTAGGCCATAGGTTGTGCCTGGTCCTGGAGCACTAATCCATTAAAGTGAATGGGGCCAAGGTGCAATACCAAACACAGCCCAAGAACCAGAATGGGGAAAAAATATTTGGTCATATGGACATTGGTCTTATGATGAAGCTGCCCATAAAGTTATGGTCCTGGAAAATCCTTTAAAATAAAGCCATTGCATTAAAGCATTACAGCAGCTAAGGCATGTGTTACGGGTTCTGCAACATCTGAGGTGCATATGAGGTTCTGCAGCAGCGGAGTTATTTATTATGATGTTCTGCAGCAGCTGTGTATTATGAAATTCTGCAACATTTGAGGTGTGTATTGTGAGGTTCATTCAGCAGCTGAGGAGTGTATTATGAGGTTCTGCAACATCTGAGGTGAGTATTATGAGGTTCTGTAGCAGCTGAGATGTGTATTATGAGGTTCTATAACATCTAAAGTATGTATTAAAGGGGTGTTGGCACAAAGTAATATTGCAAATTAAATAACATTTTCAGAATTCATCATTATTAAAAATTCTGTAGCATTTTATCTGCTACCTTAGTGATTCATAATGTACAGCTCATCTCCAGGTGATACGACCAGACATGAGAGCTCCTCAGACATAACCGCAAATGCTCAGACATCACGTCTCCTCTCAGGTAGCTACTGTCAGTCTCTTCCCTGCCTAGTAATCACACACACTTACTGCTGAACAAGAGGAGAATCCCAGGTGCTGTTATTCTACTCCTGTCCTCTGTACTCCTTAGTAATTAGTCTAAGGGTGCTTTCACACGGCGCGTTTTTTGGTGCAACTTTGACACGTTTTTGGATGTGTTTTTTGTGCAGAAAGGCACAGCAGTTAATGGTCTACATTTCTGGTCAAAAACGGATCAAACATGCTCCATGTGAAAGCACCCAAACAGTGCAAATAAATAAGAAAAAATAAACCTCAATCAGGTATGTGCATTGAGACAAAAAAAAAAAAAAAAATCACGTTTGGTTCCTGCAGGGATTGGAATAAAACCCCTATGGTGAAAGCCAAAAGCGCTAACCACTAAGCTACATTGTAGCTACGCACAGCTATTTACATAAACAGATCTTTGTTTGACTAGAAAGAGCACTCTGTGGAGAAAGACATTGTGATGTCAATCTGTTTGGTTACACGATATGCAGTTCAAACAAATCATATACGCCCCACACAGGGTAAAGAACTGTCAAATCTATCTATGATTTCTTCTATTACGAGAAAATAAGCGCTGCTGAAGTATCAGTTTTGTATAAATCACCAGGTTCATAATATGACTTTCATTCAAATATTACTTACAGACTTGTTAATAGAAAACATTTGAGGATACATCTTCTACATCCATCTCTGTATTTCCTGTATATTGTAGCTAGGTAGAGCACTCCAAGTACTTTTATGCCCTGCAGCATTGTCACCACAAATCACTATTACCCAGTAATAAGTGTTACAACATTAAACTGCTTTCAGACATATTTTATAAAACATAAAATTAATATAAATCTACTAAAGCCCAACGTGGCCTGATATAAACATTGATTTAACCCTCGATCAATAATATTGACAATAAATTCATTTATTTAGTCGCTCGGCAGCGCGAAAAACTGCTTAACTACCAAAAATAATTCAATACAGAAACACAATTATACCCCCCACATCCATGTAATCATCCTGTGTCATTACATGTAGTTTTGTGATTCATATTCATCAAATTTCATCTTTTTCTTTCCACTGCTGAGCACATACAATGCAGAACATTTGTGTGGATAATGAGGATTGCTATGTCGCCGTTGGATGGTAAAGTCTGCATTTACACTATATTGGCCTGTAATTTCCGGCAAATCTAAACTACATTTATGATAAGTGCATGGATCAAATGCTTATTACTGTTGTGCTCCCCCGTCCAGGAGGCCATTAAATAACTCCTGTGAAGCGGGAGGTCGTAAGAGTCCATCCTTTTATTGAAGACTCTGCTTCAGCACAATACAAGCCAGCAGACAGAACATTGTGTGGGTCTGCCATAGACGGCTGCTGTCATTTAATCACCTCACTGAATACAGCCGTATACAGTAAGTATGGACCTGCAAAGTGGCACTATGCTACCCCCGAGATGCACTAAAATCCCTGGATTTGACACTTCAGTGCATTGCATTTCTATGGATGAAAAGACCATCTTAAAGGGGTTGGGATTTTTTTTTATTTTAGAAAAAATACCATGGCATTGGGAGTAGGGTGGGCAAGAGAAAAAAAAACTGATACTTATCTAGCTGTCCCCCGCCGCTCCAGAGCTCTGCTCCTCTTTAATTGTAGTTCCCCGGAATCCCTTCCTAACACACAAGACAGGCTCGGGCTCCACTATAAATGAATGGAGCATAAGCCTCTTCGCTGTGTCAGTACGAGCACCTGAGTTGAGAGAAGCGGATCACCTGGAGCGTTGGAGCAGCAGTGATGGGGGTAAATATTAGATTTTTTCCTTTTTTGCCCACCCTGGCCCCAATGCAGTGTAATTTTTTTTTTAAATGGACATCCCTGTAAAGAAGTTTTCCTTTCTGATACAGTTATGGCATATTGATAGCATACACCATAAATGTCTGATAGGTGCAGGTCCTACCCCTGGGTCCTACCGACTTCTGGAGAACCTGCAGATAAAACCCCTGGTTCGGAATAGGGCAGTGGCTGCACTTGTGCAGAGGCTTGCTTCTCAATTAAATGGGGGATGAAGCCGAGGGCAAGCACAGCTACTTCTCCATTCTGAACAGCAGTTTCTCACAGTGAGCATTCTCAAGATAGGTACAGGTACGAGAGGAGGGACCTACACCTATCAGACATTTATGGCATATCTTATTGAAGTGGCCAGCCAAGTTTATCCCTTCATGGCTGCTGTGTACCATATGGCAGAAGGACATTTTCAGGGTTGTTAAAACAAATTCAACTGCATATGGTAGCACTGAACCCAATAACTCAGTATACACTAAGCTCACTTGCTCCCTCTAGTGGTGAATGCAGGCAGTCAGAATATTTGTATTCAATGCTATATCATGGATTTAAAGCTATGTACACTATAAAGATATGTTAGTTAATTTATCAGCATAGAATTTTGGACCTAAAACAACATGGTAATAAAAGGCATACATTCACTTTAAGAGGCTGTTTGCTCATAAGGGTGCTTTCACACGGAACGTTTTTTTTGGTGCGTTTTTGGATGCATTTTTGTGCAGAAATGTATGGCATTAATTGCTGTGCCTTTCTGCACACAAACCGTGAAAGCACCCTGTACCTGGCACCTGATAGCTAAAGTAAAAACAATCAGATAACCTCACTTCCTTATGAAATTGAAGACCAGAACAAAGCAAGAGAATAGAGAAACTTCATAACAGTCTTAATGGATTTTAAAGTAGATAACATATAGAATCAGATATCTGGGCAAGCTGTCACCATGCATAACTGGAACCAAGGCATGGAAGATCAAATGGTCAGGACAGCTTGCAGAACTAAAGCTCCATCTGCTGCACAGACTTATGGGGTGCCCAGGGCAGAGGGTCAAGGCTTTCAGATTTCAAGATGTTCTGCAGCAGCTGTTTCATTGACATTTGATAGAATTGACATCAAAATGTAAAAAAAGGCAAGTCTGGGTGAGCATGTTCCTTTAGCCCAGGTAATCAAGTTAAAAGATCTGCTCAGATATGAACAGATGTTACCCATTATAAGAGATGATGTGGGATTCAAGGCGTCTGTCACCAGGAAACTAGTGGGTGCCTGAACCATCTCAGGGCTCACATGTTGACTTCTATTAGAAAAACAGATTGACTCTTTGATTGGAAATCCCTTTCCCTAACCTTTATAGTCATCAGCACAATTTAGGGGTAGAGATGCACCTAATAAGTACTATTTGGTAACTCTATGTTCTAGCATCTAATGAGAGATCTATCAGCCAAGACAGAAAGAGAAGAATTATAATGGGGCCAGCTCCATGTGTCAGCTCAGACCAATATGTGTCCCCAATTTGGTTAGAGGTTTCCCGTGCTTGCTTCAATTTTCACACCAAACACACAAACACCACACACACACACACACACAAAACACACACAAACACAAAAAAGATTTGTGGAAGAAGCCTCAGCAGGTCTAGTTTATAAATGCTTGGTCTAATAATGCTGCATACACCAAGATTCCCTCCACAGAATATGAAAAAATTAATTTCTTAAAAAGCCCCACATGGAATTCACAGCCTTGAATTTTCCTATAATAAAAGGGGGTTTACAGTTTATCAGAGTTAATAGAGTAAGGGTGGGGGAGAGAGACCTCTGTTGTATAGAGTGTTTACAACAAGCATCTCTCGCTCTGGAGGACCTGTCCCAACCTGCATTACATAGACAATTGGTATGAATTGGCACTGTGTAATGTTTCAATTCCCCTGTGGTGGCGCTACAGAGAAACTGAACATTTATTGGAAGGGTTTCCCACAAATTCTAATGGATTGAAGCGGGGAACTTTATGGTCTTGTTATTGTCAAGGAATCCTTCTAACCAGTTGGAATTGTCCACATTGGAGAACCCCTTTAAGTTAGCTTAGATCAGCAGAATTTCTGGAAAGTTTAAAAAATGTAAGATTTATGTAGTTTTATATTTTTTTGTCTGTAAATTTAGACCCTTTCAACAGTATCAACTACATAACTGACAACAGTCCCCTTCACATCAACACCGCTACTGTCCCATGAACTGAACCATAAAAAAAGGTAGACAATGCGGTTTGCATAAAATAGGTGTTTCTATGAGATTTTAGGATGAAACAGGGACGGGGCTTAAAATAAAAACAAACTGGAATTGAAAATTTTGTGAGGCACTTGAACTAAACCACTCTCACCTACATATACCTGCATAGTGACATTTCCTATAGAGGTTAGGATGCATCTATATGACATATATCCCAGGAATGTCCAATTCTAAAACTGAAGAGCCAAGTTGCAGGATTGTAGGCGGTCAACCTCAGCCATTAAGTCACAATTAGCAGTGATTTAGTATTGCCGGTGAATATATGAATAGTTTTTTTTTTCAGTACACTGTGTTAGGGTGAAGCAAAATGAAAGCCTGCAAATGTAAATTACATCCAAAAATTGCAGCACAATAAGCACATGGAAATGAAGATGCTGAATCTGTAGAACAGAGATTATTAGATCTGAAATAAAAAAATCCAAATGCTTTTATAATTAAAAATAAAGAAGGAATTATGAGGCCAATATAGGGAAGAATCACCAGCATCTGCCGGAAAAATCTCTGCCCCCCATATAAAGGACAGGCAGGGGCTGAGAGGGTTATATGGATAGGAATGTTTTCACTCCTCTCCTGCAGCTGAGACATTGACAAATTGTCCTCTTTGTCTCTTAATGACATTGGTGCAAAGCAGAAAATTGCACTAACTTTTATAAGCCCATCTGCCCCCTACTCCCAAAATGACTTGCCTGTATTAATATGACCGTGCATGTCTTGAAAGCAGCTTTTTTGCTACATTACAGCCCCACTGAGCATTGCAGCATCGAAAACACCAACATTTTCTACACAAGCGGTTTTATCACGTCTGCTTTTAATAGGGCCTGTCAGCCTTGAGGTGGACACTAGTAAATCTTCTTTATGTCACATGGTAATGGTGCCATTAGCTTGGAAGATGCTGTCTCTTGTTTTGGGTGATCAGAGTGTGCACTCTGCAGCAAGGCAGGTTAAAGCCTGGGGCAATGTGGGCACCTGCCTGTGGTCTCAACATCTGATCTACAGAACAAAAAGTGGCATATAATCTTTCTCCTATCTATCTATCTATCTATCTATCATATCTTTATTTATCTATCTATAGCTCTCCTATCTCATATGTACCTACCTATTACATGTATCTATCTAATATCTTTATCGCCATCTATAACACTCCTATCTATATAGCTCTTATATCTCATCTCTCTCTCATATCTATCTATCTATCTATCTATCTATCTATCTCATACCTATCTGAGGCAAAGATTTAGCTCACCGATTTCTCACCATCCCTTTCCTGGGACCCAGCAGTCCATTTCAGCTATATATACTATATGATATACTTGTGTGTATGTATATCAACAGCTCCTGGTTTATGTGGGTACTAGGGAGATAGTCACTGTCTTAAGATGGTTTTGCCCCTTTGCAAAATTTATTTTCAGGTTAGCTAGTAGTGGGAGATGGCAGTGCTTGTGCAGTTCTCCCCATCAATTTCTATAGGAGTTCTGATTAAAGCCAAACAAGTGTGCTTAGGTATATTTGTAGCTCCCACAGACATGAACAGCGGAGACCTGTGAAAGCGGGACCATCTTCCTCTCCTCTGAGGCCGGCATGTAGTGTGATACAAGTTTGCCTCAGAAAGGATTTTGCAAAGTAACTTCTTTCATCTACCCAATATGTTACACAGTGTATTCATGAGATTTGCTGCATTTTTTATGTGTGTGTTTCAGCAAAACAAAAAAAAAGCCAAATATATTAGAATTGGAGTAAGATGGAAAACCACAAATATCACATTATAAGCGCTATTCAATCTGAACCTAGTTCACAAACTGAATATCTGGGTGATGCAATGTAATTCTGCATAGCTAAATAGATATGCATCACACTCAGGGTCTGCAGATATGTGGGTGACAACCATTAAAGGGGTTTTGCCACTATGTAATGTTGACGTGGGATCCTCCAAAATGGGTAATCACTTTTCTTAATATATGTGATTAAAAATATTGCAGCCTGAGAGAGCTACAGGCTGCCTTACCTGCCCTTAGTTACTTAAAAGCTTCTATTAGATACGACCTGACAAGAGCTGCTGGCCGGGCTTGCGCAGAGCACACTTCTTATATGATGAAAGGGAGCTGAAGAAGCTTTCAAGGCACCGGGTAGAAATATGTTGTGTTTTGTATACAGAATCCACTAGTTGTAGTGTGATTATCTGAGTAGATCCCTGCTTTATCTGATGACAGGGAACATGAAGAAGCTTTCAAGCTGCTGTGGAGAAAAGGTGTTGTCTTTTGTATAGAGAATCCACTAGTTGTAGTTTGAGTATTTGAGTGAACATTTCACACGATCCCTTATGCATGGCTCTGTGCTCTGGCTGTGTCTCTCTCTCTCTCAGCTCAATATGGCTTTGTTTACATTTGCTTCTTAGCAGATAAGGCACGTCCTGGCAAAACCCCTTTAAACTTATCTATCTCTTTATTTCTATGTCTTATCTATTTATCTATGTCTATCTGTCTAACTATATTCTTTTATACATTACACCTTGTACTAGACACCCCCTAGTTTCCTCTAATAAGTACATGCTAAAGAACAGATTGGCCACATCAACTGAGCCAGACCTTAAGAAAACATTGATCCAAAACGAGCAATAAAAATAAAATTGAGTTAACAGACTGCTTGTCACTTTCTCTGATCCATCTCTGTATATCACTCTGTCTGCTAACTTCTTCATAATGACACTTCATGCACTGCTCAGCCGAACAGCAAAATCAATAGTACACTCACGGCAAATTGACACATCAGCTTCTATAGAGACACTTTAATGACTAAGATGTATATGTTCCCAACCAGTCAATGTTATGTTAAAGAGCAAGCGTGACAAAAGTCACTTACTGAAACCCACTCTAGTTTATGTTGAAGTTCCTAAAGTGCACTTGGTTTAGAGTGCTCTGTTTTACAAATTGAGGTCACTAAACTTTTCTTTAGTTACAGAGTAGACCTTTTTTCACACAGATTCATTCATGTAGATTTGTTTCATCATGCAGATGAACACAGTGCTCTCTTTTCTTCCATCTTGGGTGGAGGAACATCTTTTGAATACTTTTGCGATGGCAGTTACTAGAGTGCTCAGTTTTGTATCCAGGTTGATTAAATGCCCTGTGTTCTGCATTAATGTGTTTTGAGTGCCCATTGTTTTCTATGCAGTGTACTAGAATACAACATTCTGCTTGCAGATTACAAGAGTACTTAAAGGGGTGTTCCCACAAAGCCACTTCCTGCTGACAGGTCGGCTCGTAGATCGCTATGAACTGATCTTGTTACAGAATAAGGAAGGCAACGCTTGCGTCCGTCCTCCCCATTCATTTCTATGGGATTTTGAATATAACCGTGCGGGTGTGCTTTGCTAAATTCGGAACTTCCATAGACATGAATATGGAAGAGCTGGGAAAGCGCTACTGTGTCCCCATTCAGTGAGGCCGTCCTGTTAGTAGTAAGTGGCTTCGTGGCAACACCCTTTAAAGGGGTTGTCTGGATCAAATAAAAATTAAACAGTAAGCTGCTGGTGCCCAACAAAATAAAAACCTTATACTCACCTTTCTCTTTTCTTCCATTCCAGTGGCAGGCCTCTCCTATCTTCCGTTTACCTATCTTTCACTTCTGAACTGGATGTCACTGCTGATTGGCTGCAGTGATCACATGCCACTACCTTAAATCACCTTTTGGAAGTGAACAGCTCCAAATAGTGACGTAAGCATTATAAAATGCCAAGTGGACAATGGGAACTAGGAAGCACTGGCCACAGATTGTCACTATGGTGCTGTATGACCCATGTGAATTTTAAGATCCAGAGCCTCTCTAATGAGGTAAACAAAAGACCTTGAAAGGAGAGAGAGAAGAACCCAGATCTGCAAAAGTAACTCCAAAGCGGAACCTCTTGTCCCCATTATCTGAAGATCTGCTTCTCGAGGATTGGACTCCTTAGTCATCTTAGAAAGCATACAGTAAGTAATACTGATGGGTGTCATCCTCAGTTTGAGAGACCACCAATGATGACGAATGCAAGCAAATTAAGACTATGGAACTGACTGCCACGAGAGGTGGTGATGGTGGATTCATTAAACAGGTTATGATAAATTCTGGAGATAAGGCATAGATCCAAAATGTCTTTTTTTTTTAAATGTATTTTTTCCAAATGGTCTTTGTTTTATATGACGTTTAACACAGAAGTATCGTATGCGTTATATGGAGGCCACAAACTCTATATTTCTGTGTGGAGATCAGTAGAGTACCCTATGTTTTATATGTCAAGTACTTCAGTGGTTTATATTGTATGGCAGTTACTAGAATGCTCTGTTTTTATAGAGGTTACTAGAGTGCTCCGTTATGTAATGAGGTTACTAGAATGCTCTACTTTGTATGGGGGTTACTGGAATTCTCTGTTTTGTATGGAGGTTATTAAAGTGCTTTGTTTTGTATAGCGGTTACTAAAATGTTCTTTTTTATGGAGTTTGCTAGAGTGCTTTTTGTATGGAGTTTACTAGAATGCTCTCTTTTGCATGGAGGTTACTAGAGTGCTCTTTTTGGGCCACACGTATGAAAACGGTTTAGGTCTAAAACTCACTTTAATAGAAGAAATACAACAAGAACCAGTGGACTTCGTGCAAAATTTTGCTGCTTTTAATGTGTCACATCATATTCGCAGGGGGCACACAGACACTCCGATGCGTTTCGGGCTGTTACTAGCCCTTGATCACGGAAAGTACAACATTCATTAACATGATTCTCTACATAAAGGGAAAGAAGGGGGAGGTCCTATTGCCTCACACGCTTACGTCATTTCCCTCATTAAAAAGGTTAAAAACAGTCATAGAACAAAAACATATACAGTTATACATGTTGCCCATAGGTCACTATGGGCAAAAAAGTGAGTTTTAGACCTAAACAGTTTTCAAACATGTGGCCCTTTGTGTTTAGGTTCCAAGAATACCTACTGCTATAACAACATCTTTTGCTGCTAGATTGCCCTTTAGGCCCCATTCAGTTGGCAGAATTTCACACAGATTTTGGTGCAGAAAACATTAAATCCAGGTGGGATTCACATCCCATTATATTTATTCAAGTTTATATGGAGTGGATTTCTTTATATGGATTTGTACAGCCATGGAACAGATACAAATAAGAGATGTTTCACTTATCAATTTGCTTTCCACACATATTACAAACCATGTCAGAGCAATGGTGCTAATCTGCAGCCAAATCTGTCGCACTCATCTGTGGCCGACATCTAATAAGATCCACTCCGACTGGAAAATGTGTTGTGTTCACAGGGTCTTATTGCTATTACTAGAATGCTCTCTATTTTGCATGCCTGTTATTAGAGTGCTCCCTATAGTACAAGAAATGAAAGGTCCACAAATACTGTGCTACCATCAGAGAAGAACTATGAGAAAATGCACAGATGATACTCACCAATAGCATAGGATTCTGGGTGCTCGCAGGACCGGTCACCTAAGCCCCACAGTCACAGCCACCACATAATTTACCTTTGACTCTTGACAACTCATTTAGCTATGATGGAAAGCAGCCATAAAAGCATCATACATTGTGTATATATTAAGGGAAAGGTTTACACTCTTGCTGCTATTATACTAGAACAAAAATAAAGTTTTATGACTATTTTATTACCAGCAAATGTATTAAAAGTTATCGGTGGAATTAAATGTTCTGACATTTTCCTGAGGCAGATAAATAATAAAAAAAGCCTTGTTTTATGGGGAACATTTTGCATTTAAAATTCAAAGAAGATTCAGCCATGGAGACTTAACCCAACAACATACAAATGAATAGATAAGGTGATCCTTAAAAAAACAGAAATAAATTTTATGGGTATTTGCAGTAATCGTATGATAATAGTATCCAGACAAAGTAACTGCATAGACCTGCAATTGACCATGTGACTGCTATGGGACCAAGGTCAAAAGAGGACCCTGAAGGGCACTGATCCCCCACACTCAGACCATTTTCCTGCAGCCACCACCTGGAGAAGCGTACTGTATTGGGAGCTGAATAATAGCTGTATATATGTGTCTGCAGTGAGCATCCCCTATTGGTGACTACAGGCTAATCTGAACCATGAGTAAAGCTCCCACTAGCTGGTTTCTTGGGACATCTAGCAGATGCCCTTATTATGAGAGTTGCTCTTAAAGGGGTTTTGCCACGATGTAATGTTGACGTGGGATCCTCCAAAATGGGCATTTAATCACTTTTCTAAATAAGTGATTAAAAAAATTGCAGCCAGAGAGAGCTACAGGCTGCCTTACCTGCCCTTAGTTACTTAAAAGCTTGTATTAGATGCAGAGTGACAAGAGCTGCTGGCCGGGCTTGCGCAGAGCACACTTCTCATCTGATGAGAGGGAGCTGAAGAAGCTTTCAAGGCACCAGGTAGAAATATGTTGTCTTTTGTATACAGAATCCACTAGTTGTAGTGTGATTATCTGAGTAGATCCCTGCTTTATCTGATGACAGGGAACATGGAGGCTAAAGGAGCTTTCAAGAGGCTGTGGAGAAAGCTGTTGTCGTTTGTATACAAAATCCACTAGTTGTAGTTTGATTATTTGAGTGAACATTGCACACGATCTCTTATGCATGGCTCTGTGCTCTGGCTGTGTCTCTTTCTCTCTCTCTCAGCTCAGCATTGCTTTGTTTAGATTCGCTTCTTAGCAGATTAGGCACGTCCTGGAAAAACCCCTTTAAGGAAAAATGTGATTACTTTAAAGCACATGTCAAGCTCAAGGCCTAAGGGCTGTATCTGACCTGCTATGTCATTTTATGAAGCCCTTAAGAGCTTAGACACCGTGAACAGGGGTGGACAAATTATGAAGCAGAAGGTCCAGCTTTTCACTTTTCCTATAGGATGCTGCCAGCACATGGCAGAAGCAGCATTAGCACATGGAACGGGGGCCATTCAGGATTGTAAGCTTTGGTGTGCACCTCCATAGCGCTCTGTTCAGCCACTCACAAGAAGTGTCACAGTTCTGAGAGCCCCACCCATGCACCTTAGCCATCTTACAAGGTAGGAAACTTGGTGCTAAAGGGGTGGAAGGGTCTGGCTATCATACAACCCTAAAGGACATCCTGGTCTTTTACTGACCACATGGTGTACCATAATATATCTGGTAGAACAATCTGAACTACTTTATCTGCAACCCAGGAAAAAGTTACATACACCATAGAAGACCTACTACGACACTTCCATTTGGCGTACATGGTTTCTCAGGTTATTTAACAATATGTGAAGGACTAGTTCTATTTATACAGTCTTACAGTTGGAGTGCTATCATAATGCCGACGTGGCCCCCGGTTTAAAGAAGTTTTACACCTCTGTTATAGAGGACACTGTCCAGCTGATGTTTATAGATCAATTACACTAGTTTCCAATGTTTAATATAGAACTATAGAAAAAAAAATTATCAAATAGCAATTTTTTTTAGATTTTTTTTTATTTTATACACTTGTTAAACGGAGAACATGAATTATTTTTTCTTCCAAGGTAACCCTCACTCTTCGTGAACTGCAGCAAGAGCTCAAGAAAAAAAAAAAAAAAAAGTTTGTTCCACTGAAAGGGAAAACCGCAAAAATTCTTCTAATTAGTTAAATCAAATTATTGTGTAAAGACGTGCGGCAGAGGGTGAAAAATCAGATTATTCCTTCCCATCGAGCGCACATTTCATGTCTAATGAGTTCCTCGCACCAGGTAAATTGCTACCTGTGTTCCAAGCCCATGGACTAATGAGATTATCAGGCAGCAGCCGACAGGCACAACATAGCCCGGGCCACATTATGCAGCTGATATCACGCTGCATTCCACACACAACGCCCTCCGTAATAACCAATCATGTTGATACTATCAAGTAATTTCACGTTTTTGGTTTTTGCTCGAGGAGGTAAGATAAATGTTTATCTGAGGTTCATGTTGATAAGCTGCTAATTTGTATTTTAATATCCTGTATAAAAAGGTGAGCTCCATTGTGCCCCCTGTTGGCAGTACTTTTTATATAGATTAGTCATACTTCAGCACAAGATTTGTCATCCTTTTTTAACTGGTTGCCTTAAAAAGAATTTCCAGTTTTATGCAAATAAAACTAAATCAGTGGATGATGAAAGTTTTGCAACTTTGTATTATACTTAATGCTTCAATTGTTCACCAAGCTCTTTTCTTGTTAAGAAACTGAAATATCTTTGTCTAAATCCACTGGAGAAGGGTAAGTTTACATCTGAATAGTATTCTCCAAGTAACCTATACACCAGTGTACCTGCTAGCGTGCATCCAAACATATACCGTGGAGTAGCTGCTGCTTATCCATAGACAAAAATATTATAAAAGTGGTCAAATGTGCAATTGTATTTGCTGTGTACGGAATTTTACACTAACATCCCACAACGAAATTGTGTACAGCTGAAAACAGAGAAGACATGATCACAATTTGACTGTTTATTGTTTTCTATGAATAAGCAGCTCCGCCGTGGTATATGTCTGGATACCCACCAGCCCTGTCTTTGCATGTATAGCACCTACAGAAAGTAATGTTCATAAGTTAGCTTACCCTTAGGTGCTTTCACATGGAATGTTTTTGGTGCACTTTTGACGTGTTTTGTGCAGAAAGGCATGACAATGCTGTACATTTCTGCACAAAGAAACACTGCGTGTGAAAGCACCCTTACTTGACCAGAGCTATCTTCTCACAGCTCAGGGTTTGCTACAACTATAAACAATGTAAATGATCCTCTTAAGGGGCTTTTTTTTGGTGCGTTTTTTGTGCAGAAATGCGTTTTTTTGTGCCTTTCTACACAAAAAAAGCATCCAAAAAAAAAGTGTCAAAAATGCACCAAAAATGCTCCGTGTGAAAGCACCCTTAGGGCATGTCCCCGGTTTTACAGACGTTTTTCGGATTTGAAAGCAATCTGAAAACCGGCTGTCAACCTTTTAAATGGACTTTAATGAAAAATCCATGCAGCAGTCCACACTGCACGTATATTCCGCCGGACCTTTTTTGTAGACTGCCGGTATTCCGAAAAACTTACAATGTTCATTCTTAGGCCGTGTTCACACGGCTTATTCCCGACGGATTTGTGAGCCGGATTGCGCTCACAAATCCGCCGTGAATAAGGGGCGGGGCCGGAGCGCGGCAGGGGCGCCGCTCCCCGGCCCCATAGACAATGCATTGTTTACGGCGCGTACGTGCTGTAAATAATGTGCATGTCACTTTCTCCCCCCGCAGCGGATTCGCCGAGCGGGGAGGAGCGACAAAATCCACAGTTCTCTATGAGAACTGTGGATTACCGTAATTACTCCGAAGGATTGGCGCCGTACTGCAGCACAAATCCGGCGCGCAGTACGGCGCCAATCCGCGGACAAATAAGCCGTGTGAACGAGGCCTTATGCCCGGTTTTCGGGCAGAACATAAACATGTGGGTGCAAAGGGGGTCAGCTTGAATCTACAAACCGCTGAGAAAAGCCGTCCCCCTGCGTGCAAGGGATTTCCCGACCAGTATTTGGTCTGTGCCGTGTAAACGCGGCCTCAGAGGCTGAAATCCAGACTGCTACATTTCACCTGCACTGATTCACTGAAGAAAACTGTCAAGTCAACAGAGGGAGCCCGTGCTACTGATGTATTTAGCTCACAGAGGATTGCCTAGGCCAGGGGTGTCAAACTGCGGCCCTCCAGCTGTTGGGAAACTACAACTCCCATCATGCATTTGTATAATCTATAACAGTGGGCATGATGGGAGTTGTAGTTTCCCAACAGCTGGAGGACCGCAGTTTGACACCCATGGCCTAGGCTGTATACTCTCTGCTGTGAGAAGTATTAGGTTTTCAAAGGTCAGTTTCGGCCTCTGGTTTGTAGGCAAAAATATCTCTGTTCATCGATACCAAGAAGAGGTCTTAAAAAATAGAGTTTTCCTAGAATTCATATTCAGGAAACATCATGTGCATCAGTAAGTGGCAGGTCACTGGGTGTGTGACTTTACAGGTACCATGGTATTTGAGGGGTCCACTAACCCATGGTACTTAAAAGGGTGTTCTCACCATAGAGTTTGATGGCATATCCTTAGGATATGTCACCAAAGTCTGATAGGTTTCACCTCTGGAACCCTAATGCACAACTTTCCATTCTGTTTTATGAGAGTTATTGTACAGGTGAACACACCACTGACCTGTACTCAGAACTCCCATATAACAGAATGGTGATTCATGCGCAAACACGGCCAGCTCTCGGTTCTGAGCCAAAACTTTCAGTGGTCCGTTTGTGAGATAGGTTAGGGTCCCAGAACTATCACTGTCCTAGCAATATGCCATCAAAGTCTCATAAAAAGCCTTATAAATACACTTCACTATTTATCACAACATTTATACTTATATGTAACATGTATACTTATTTAAAACTAAATGCATTTACTGCTTTTAATAATTCTGACAAATTCATCAAGGATTGCTGCAGATAGAATCATTAAAGGGGTTTTCTCACCACACTGCTTCACAGACTCACAAGCAGTTTTCACTTATTCTGTCTCATCAGATTGGTTCTATAGCAGTGATAAACATATTCCAACATCTTCTGTCTCATCAGGCTGTGGCTGGTTCTATAGCAATGATTGGCATATTCAACTTCAAGCCAGTTGTTACTCTGACAGTGCAGGAGATTATCTCTAACAAGATAAAGCCATTCTTTTCAGTCCTCACAGCACTTGTACATTTTGTTTAGTGAAGCTAATCTTGTTAGATCTAATTAGTTTGCTAAGAGCTCAGTCCAGTCGGCCATGGGGGTGACGTCACTCTCAGCTCTAAGCTCACTCAGCTAATCAGATAACAGACGTCCGTCTAGTATGCAGGTAACCATAGCAACCTGTGCGCACTCAGAGAGCTCATAAAATCTTATCTAATACTAAAGTAAAATCTATTGACCAATGTATTTGGAAAAAGTCTTCATTTAACTGTCCCTTCATATTGAAAGCTAATCTTTGTAGTGAGAAAACCCCTTTAAAGACAGAATATGCATTAGAATCAAATAAGTATAGCTAAAGTCATAGCTTTCTCCAGCTCGGTTTTTAAAACTGGAATAAAAGTGACGTTTTATGGTTTACACATCTAGATGTTAGGGATTTTGTGGTAAATAATGAGGTGTATTTATACAGATTGTTAGTTATCTTTGATAACTTTCGTTGTGGGACTTTAATGCCCTGTCCACTATAAGGTCAAAGTGAATTGCTTAAAAATCTTATACATAGTAAGTGCAGGACCTACCACACAATGCATTAGGGTTTAGGAGCATTAAACTATCCCACTAATAGTCTGGGAACTAGAAACAGGTTCCTGGTCACCATTTTTAGTGTAGAGAGATTCACACTTTCAATTCCAAAAGAAAATATAATAAAGAATGCTGAATCTCTACAGAGTTGCATATTAATCCAATTAAATGCAAAAGGATAACGGTAACAATTAATGGATATATTACTCACTTTCACTGGAAATTGACTGGAACAAAGCAGCTGAGGACCGTTCTGTTCTACAGAGGGACACTGCTGCCATCTACTGGTCTTCCAGGAAGTGTCTTCCATTTGTAATTCCTTCCTCGACAGTGTACTAATTACACAGCAGATGGTAACACTATAACAAGCCTCACTATACATCAAGCACTGGAGACCATGTATAAATCTTTACAGCCCTGTGTGATCAACTTGTATTGCTTTATTATTGCCTACAATGTGCTGGTGCCAGGAAGACATAAGCTTGTTAACCCCTGGATTGCCAGCAGCAGACAGTACCTGTCCTGCACTCCAATGAGGTTTAATGTGTCATTTCTCTGGTAGAATTAGAAAGGGAAAGAAAGCAATAAATAATCTAAGATTGGCCACTGTGGGAGAAAGTGTATGAAAACGGTCTAGGGTATAAGATGTTCCTTGTTGCCCATAGCAACCAATCAGAGCGCCCCTTTAATTTTTTCACAGAACTATATGAAATAAAAGGGTTACTCTGATTGGTTGCTATGGGCAACAAAGTCTTAGACCTAGACCGTTTTCATACACGAGGCCATAGAAAGGGATTCTTTACTGTAAGAGCAGTGAGACTGTGGAACTCTCTGCCAGAGGAACTTGTCAGGGTGACTTCACTAACCGGGTTCAAAAAGGGTTTGGATGCATTTCTGGAGATAATAGTATAACAAGTTCTAGTGACTGGGATTCTGGAGAAGAGTCGTTGATCCAGGGATTTATTCTGACAGATTGCAGTCGGGAGGGATTTTTTTCCTAAAATGAGGACAATTGGCTTCTACCTCATGTGGGTTTTTGCCTTACTCTGGATCAACACTGTAGCACAATAGGCTGAACTGGATGGACGTCTGTCTTTTTTCGGCCTTACAAACCATGTAACCATATAGCTTTCCAAATGTTCTATACTCCTTTATATAGCGCCACTATATTCCACAGCACAGTACAGAGATAGTCATTCACATGGGTCCTTGTCCCCATCGGATGTTTAGAGTCTAAATTGCGGAAAGTTTTGGACGTTAGGGAAAACTGGAGTAACCAGAGGAAATCCACAGAAACACAGGGAAAACATACAAACTCCTTGCAGATGTTGTCCTTGATGGGATTTTGAACCCAGGACCCCAACACTGCTTGGCAGCAGTCCTAGCCACTGACCCACCATGGCTGGAAACCTTCCCGGGTATATAGTGTACATTACCAGATCGAAGCTAAAAATTGTCATTTGGCCTTCATTCAAGTACTATATACATCTGGGTTTCCTACACTGAATAGTACGGATCATGGAACATCAGTGGTGTAGCTAAAGTAGTTGCAGTATTAGTCATTGGGTCTCACAGGTCCTACTCACACTGTGGAACTATAGCAGCATTGTTGGGTCACAGCCTCCAAGATTGGAGGTAGCTCTATTCCCAGCCATTTAATGCCCTATATGCCACTGTCAATAGTGGATGCAGCATCTAGGTGGTTAATGGAGGGGCTCCTTCTGCTAACCATTGCCCCCCACCAGCTCCCTCTGCCTCCACCCGCGATAACATGGTGTATATGGTTGCCAGGGGCCAAATAAGGGCCTTTGTGTTTGCCACGTATGATGCATACTAGGCCCTGCCGGACACAGTCTAATAGGCTGCCTGTCACAAGCATAATAAACAGTAATGTTCTGCTATGTAGTATAAAAACAATCATGGTTTGGCATCATCTAGTCTCTTAATTAGGGGGGAAAAGAACATATTAAAAATAGGTACATGTCCATCAATCCCCAGACATGGGGTGCACTGTAAAATGAGCCTTACCAACAGATTGGTTGTAGATGCTCTGGACTATTTTCTATATTTCAGAAGTCATGTCCCGTTATTCGTCAATCTTTCTTTCCCTACTGTATATTGATGCCATCTAGATGCAAATGGAGGGGCAAGTGACCAGACATATCCATCAGCCTATTTTAGTAAAACATATCATGTCTGCGCTAGTTTTCTGACTATCCATGTCTTGCGTGAGTGCACATAAAAAAAAGTTTCACACCAATCTTTCATCTGAGCGTCCCTGATCCTGGATATCCAGAAAACCAAAGCAAACACAATTGTCACAATGGGAGATGGATTCACAAGACCACAGCAAGCAGTGGTGCAAGCTACATGAGGGAGCGGAGTCTACATAGTCTCCCGATTTCACCAAATCCCGCTGCAAGGCAGGTTGGACTTCTGTGGCGGGAGAATACCAGGTCACTACCCCTGACGTGACTTGCTTTTAGTGGTGGTCGTGGTGCATCGTGGTACAGAATCATCAAATGAGGATGTGGTCGGGGACAGGCAGAAGGGTCAGGGCAGGCAACGTGGTCAAGAAAGAATAGCAAGGAGGTCTGGTACACGAAGTATCAGGGTCACACAAATCTCTACAGCACAACAAACACAACAGCGATCTGGCACGGAGTGAAGGAGATGGTGGCCAGATATAGGGTCACCTTGTAGAGGAATTAGCCAATTACAGACGTGCAGGCCCTTTAAATGTCACAGAGCTGGCACGCACATGCCATAGGAAGCATGTACACATGCACCGGCACACAGGTGGAGATCAGACAGAAGCAGGAGAGGGGGATGGGTGAGTAAAGAGTGTCTGGAAGTAGAGGCTGCGGCGCGCTCCATCACTCCAGTGTGGTTTAATTAAAGGTTTTTTTTTCATTTGACTGTTTTTGCAGAAGCTGCTCTCCCCCTCACTTCAGACTCCCACTTCCTGTGCAGGTTGTGGTCGGGTCTACAGCACTGACATTTCAGCTTTGCTGGCTCCTATTCATAGCTGTCCCTGGCAAGAGGGACATTGGTGAAAGCGGGGTTGTAAAAACAATGACACTATCCAAGCAGGGTGTCCGGTTAGACAGCAGAGCTATGTTTGTCATGAAAGGAAACTTCTTTGAAGGAGCATGACAAAATATTTCGTATTTTCACTGAAAACATTATATTAATGCTGAGAAAATAAGATTCAGCATATTTCTATATAAAACTATAGTTTTGAGAGAGAGGGAAAAACTTACATGCTGCAAAGACACACTGTTAGCCACTGAGTGTCCGTGATATCTCTATGTAAATATACAGATATATGCCCTGCAGACCTTACAGGATGGCACAAAGCTTTTTTATGGTCATTAACTCTAAAGGGTTAAAGTTTTACGCATTGCGAATTAACATCAGTGGGTGAGAAGCAACCTCCATCCTGCTGATAAGACACAGCAAACAGTGGCATCAGCAGTCTGGCCACTAAAGGGTAGAGAGAGATTGTTGGCAAACTAAAAAACTTGGGTAAAAAAGCAGGAGATAAGAACTGCTCTAAGTCTGAAATGAAGCAAAAATCTGAAAAGCATGTTAAAGCTAATGAACAAGATAGAAATAACCCCCTTTAAAAAGGCTGATGGAAATATCTTCACATCCTTCCATCTACAGCCAAATTTTGGATGGGAGCATGTGTGGTTAGGACACAAGGCTTTGCTAACTATGGGGAATGGCTCCACAAATAGAAATATAGCACAGAACTTTAAAAACAAACAATTTGCCTATATTCATTTCTCTCAGATATTTGTTAACCTTAGACATACATTAGCAAACCCCTTTAAAGGATCCGTTCCCAGCATCTTGGTGCCAGATACCACAAGTCACCTCCAGCTTTTTGGGGAGTCCATGCCGCAATGGGTAAGAGCCATTTTTGCAGCGAGAGGGGGTCCTGTATAATATTAGGCAGTAGGTTTTAAAGGTGTTTCCAGTAAAAAAGAAATAAGTCATTGGGGCCATGGAGGTCCAATATAGGAAAAAAAACCCTAATATTTACCTAGCTGCTCCCGAGCTCCCAGCGAGTTGCTTCTCTAAAATTATGAGTTCTTGTCTTGACACACTGGAGAGGCTTGCACTCTATTGTAAGTGAATGGAGCGTAAGCCTCTCCTCTGTGTTGGGATGAGAAGTTGAGAAGAGCTACTCACTGGGAGCAACAGTGGCAGTGAACTAGGTAAGTATTCGGGGTTTTTTTTCCTCCTTTGGACCTCCATGGCCTGAATTATATATTTTTTTTTTAACCAGATAGCACCTTTAATGTTATTTCTGATTGGTGCCTCTCAATCATATGAACCTACACTGAAGTGTAAAAAATGGATTAGAATAGATACTGTAGAGTAGTGACTATGCAATTCTTTTCAAGACGGAGCCGAGCTGCACTTTTGAAACATGCAGCAGCGATCTCTCATCTGAACACCGCCGCGTGTTCGTCATAGACAGCAGTGATAATCTCACTGCTAATTGTTTAGATTCGTCTTGGGGTCCGCTCTGTCGGTCCCCAAGACTGATCTAAAAAGCGCTTGTAACACGGAGTGAAAACTCCGGGTGAACAAGCACTTACAAGGACAAGGCTAACGGAATGTGTTAAATAGTAAGGCAGAAAGCAATAGAGTTCTAAAGGTTGAAAGTTTGTCAGTAACAAAGATAAACAAGCTACTGTGCTGCTGCTAAGACACACCATGGTTGGCCAGGACTGCTGGAGCAATGAGAGCACAGAGGGAGGTCTGTTTAGTGATTGACAGTCGTCCCTATGTATGTGTATATAGAGACAACTATCAGTCACTGATAAGACCAATTGCTAACCCAGAATAAGCAGAAATTTAAATGAAGACATTGCAAGTTCTACTAAAATTATTTCCCACAAAACTAACATGCCGCCGACGGATCAGACAGCATGTTCAATGTCTAGGGGCCTGAGGCCTGAAACACGTCAACTTTGACTATGACTGGACTGTCTGAACGTGTTTTTTTAATTGGATTTATTAAACACAGATTTGATTCCACATTTATATTTTGCAGGATCAACTTTTTGTTTTTGTGGATAGCATGTTCAATGTCACAGGTTCCTTTACTTAAAGGGGTTGTCTCACTACATCGATTCATCTTACCTCAGACCTGTTTTATTCTTGAATTCAGTGTTTACTGGTTACTACTGCTGAGAACACCAGGTCTGTAGATATAGTAACCAGCGCTGGCAGCCTATCAGGAGAGTTGGAACAGGTCTGTAGCTATAGTGACCCGACGAGCAGCCCATACAAGAGGGGATATCTAGGAATAGGTAGGACACTGCTAATGGATAGATATTGCAAAGTGACTTGTTTTTATGAGATCTTTAACATAAAAAGCAATCCTTGTAGTGAGACCTCCCCTTTAAGTAAAGATATAGGTCTATCAAGTACAACATATAATGCTTACAGTATGGACAACTGAAGTTTTTCCATGAAACAGAAAAGTCAGCATTTCCACAAGTGAGCACCAGATGGCGACATGGTAATATTTAACCATCCAACAGGACGTAAACTGGTATTAATATCTTTAAACATAGAATTTCTGAGATGAATTGAATGCCTGCCATATGTGAATCAAGACCTTCAGCCCATCTGTCAAAAATCCCAACATATGTACAGAACTATAGGTCAGCTGATATAACAACACCCTTTTAGAGCACAGTATTTTGCTCCTCCAAGTACAGAAAGAGCAACAAGATAAATGTGCTGGAAAAGCATTGCTTACATAGATTGGAAACAACTGTAACAAACTCTAAGCTGTGAGAAGTATGAATTGTCTATGGGTTCGGCCTCTTTGTGTAAAAAAAATGTTACCATTCATTGACTTCAAACTGAGATCTTGAAAATGAAGAATCCCACAAAGTAGATTAGAAAGCGTCAGAACATTTCATTATACAACACTTAAGCTATTACATAAAACCCAAGCACTCTGTTGTGCATTATTTCTGGTAGTTCCCCTTTAACAAGTGACGGCTATTGGGGGTGCACAGACACTTTTATGCGATTCTTTGGAACTTATTAAAACTGCAGCAAAGCATCCATGAGCTCAGACATTCTCCTCTACAGGCAGGAAACACCTGGTCCGCTCTGCTCCAGATTTACCAGGAAAAAATGTTCTGAGAATTTGAAACACTTCCCTCCCTGAAACTAATAAAAGAGAAGCTTTCTCCAAGATAGGCGAATACACAGTGTAACATCTCTCCGCTGGTTTATAAACCTGGAGGAGCGGAAGCAGCAGGGACCAGTCCTGTACAATGAAGATTGCAACATATCTTACCACGACCCTTGTTTGTCCAAGCTTAAAAGGGGTTGTCTCACTTTATCTATTCATCTTACCTCAGTCCTGTTTTCTCAGTTTCATTTTTGAATTCAGGTACGTGTTTACTGGATTTACTGGCTACTACTGGCCTGCAGTGAGGACACCAGGTCTGTAGCTATAGTGACCAGTGCTGGCAGCCTATCAGGAGAGATTGAACAGGTCTGTAGCTATAGCGACCTGAGGAGCTGATGCAGCCCATAATAGAGGGGATATTTAGGAATAGGAAAGATACTGCTTATGGACAGATATTGCAAAGTGACTTGTTTTTGCAAGATCTTTAACATAAAAGGCAATCCCTGTAGTGAGACAACCCCTTAATATTCCACACTGCAACTTTATAAAGTAATATTACCCATACTAAAGTATAAAATGTCTTCAAACAAGTATTAATGAAACAGTGTAACCTGTTCTGTGTAACTTATAGCGATAGGCAATTGAAAAAGAAAAAAACATTTGAAGAGAACTTGGTTTATGTTACTTTGAGAGTAGGATGAGATAGAGGGAGAGAAACTGAGCTCTGTGATTTATAGGGTTATATGATAGAGAGGCTGAGCTCTGTGATAAATAGGGTTATATGATAGAGGAGAGGAGCTGAGCTCTGTGTTATATAGGGTTATATGATAGAGAAGAGGAGCTGAGCTCTATGATATATAGGGTTTTATGATACAGGAGAGAAGCTGAGCTCTGTGATATATAGAGTTATATGATCGAGGAGAGAAGCTGAGCTCTGTGATATACAGGGTTATATGATAGAGGGAGAGAAGCTCAGCTCTGTGATATATAGGGTTATATGATAGAGGAGAGAAGCTGAGCTCTATGATATATATAGGGTTATATGATACAGGAGAGAAGCTGAGCTCTATGATATATAGGTTTATATGATACTGGAGAGAAGCTGAACTCTGATACATAGGGTTATATGATACAGGAGAGAAGCTGAGCTCTGTAATATATAGATTTATATGATCGAGGAGAGAAGCTGAGCTCTGTGATATATAGGGTTATATGATAGAGAAGCTGAGCTCTGTGATATATAGGGTTATATGATAGCAGGTAGAGTGCGTTCCACTTTGTTGCTGCACTATAGGAGCAATCTTGTTTTATATATAGGGTTATATGATAGAGGAGAGGAGCTGAGCTCTGTGATATATAGGGTTATATGATAGAGAATGAAAAAAATAAATGCAGCACTCAATAAAGAAAAAATTGCTAAACAAGTGTCAGCAGAGAGGCATTAGGACTGTCGTCCATGTATCTATTTACATCTAAATGCAAGTAACTTGCTGTGCAATATTTTAAGTTTGTTACAGAAGATGTTTAATAAATGAAGTTCCGTTATACATTTGTATCTACCTATCGTTTGCAACATTAAAGTGAAAGTCCACCTTTTAACACCATGGTGGACATATCCCATTAGGACTGCACCATTTTTTGGGTGTATTTTGCACCATAATATTCTCTATATAAATGAACTGTCGTACACCAAAACTAGGCGCATTTGACACTTCTGATTGTGTCTAAATTAGGTGCATTAAATATGCTATACAAGGAATACCACACGCCAGGTTTTTGGCAGGTTTATTTATTTAGGTGCATTATACACTCATTTAATGTGCCTTAAAACTGGCATGGAAGCGCCTCTTTTCTGACATGTCGCCCCATGTCCGCAGGTATGACATTATGTGATCACACAGTGCCTTATCAGTATTTAAGCTTTGTTAGCAGCATTTAAAGAAGCTATATCAACATTTTTCCACTGAGGTGCCTGATTTTCCTTAATGGACACTGCAGACGTGATTGCAATCTTAATGTGTGTGTTCTGCAGACTCATCCTTATCTGTAGCCTCAATATGTGGCTATTTTGCACACAGAGGTCGCTCCCCGCTGTTGGTTTAAGGTAGCAATGTCACCGTGACCATTGTAAATTCTCCTGAGACAGGCTTGTCCTGCGCCATAAAATCCTGCAGTTAAAGATAATTATAAACCAGCCCTGAATATACTCTGCTGGGTATGCTTATAAGTGAAGTTAATGTGTAACAGGGAATTCTCTTAACAGGATTGTAGAGTAGTCAGAAATGTTTTTTATGGGAATAATGATAAAGGATTCTTTAAGGGTCTTTCCGGGAGTCAAAATATTTAATTATAATATTTTATACCGGTCATTGCCCCCACTGTTTGTAGTGATCAGCAGCTCACAGTGGGTGGGGCTGTAGCCCAGGTTATAACAGTCTTCAGACATCAAAGATCTGGTGCAGCTACACTAGTAGGTTTCCTATTTATGTTTTGTACGTTGTTGTCCCTAAATATGCATTTAATACAAACTGGACAACCCTTGTAAAATACACCCTGACTGGTCTCATAAACAAAAGTAATTTATGGAGGAATTTTCATAATCTGGTCACTAGTTGGGGCATCTTCACAGCGAGCTACTTGTGAACTGAGGATAACTACATCCAATAGAGTGCGCTGTGGAGCTCCTCAGCTCTTTTCCCATAAGCCATTTTTATGCAAAACAGTCAGTGAGGTCTGAAAGGCAAGTAAATCCTCACACCGACCAATTTATTGGTTCCTCTCCTCAAGGAGAGATTTTTCCCCTTGGTATCTAGGTAACATTTAAAGAGGACCTGTTGCCATTTCTGATTGTACTAGTAAATACAGGCAGTCCCCGGGTTACAAACAGGATAGGGACTTTAAGTTTGTTCTTAAGTTGAATTTGTATGTGCCCCTGTTAATAAGATTTCACCTCATTTTCACCTCATGTGCTGCTGTGGCATGCTGGAACTTGTCGTTCCACAGCTACTATCTGCCATGGAACGACAAGTGCCAACATGGCCCATAAGCCTCCGTTTGTAACTAGGGGACAGATGTAAGTTGGAACAGTGTAAGTCGAGGACTGTCTTTACTTGTGTTCCCTATGAAATAATAATTCTGGAGGCTCGATAACTCTGTGTTGTGCTGTTCCTCTATTATTCCTTCTACATATTTATCACTGGATCTGTCAGTTGGGTGTTACCATTTGGGGTTGTGTCTTGCATGGTCTGACATTGTCCAATCAGTGCTAAGAGTCAGTGTGCGCGGGGACACAATCCTCTGAAAACTGAAATGGTAACACCCATCTGACAGATTCAGTAATACATTTCTAGAAGGAATAACAGAGGAACAGCACAACACAGAGATATAAGAGAAGATGCTCCAGAATTGTGATTTCACAGGGAACATAAGTATTTACTAACACAGACAGGAGATGCCACAGTCCTTATTAACATGCATGAAAAAGCACTTTGTAGATGGAAGAATAGTTCAAATGAAAATTAAACTTTAACCATCAACAAAATTAATTATATTAGCAGTACCAAAAATTATTGGAACTGTGCATTATGAAAAAAAAAATGTCCAACCACAATGGAGTCCTATGCTGCTGGTCACAAGCATTTAGTTGGTCATATAATATGGAGGATTAGTTTTTGCTATGTGATGTGATTGACACATAATCCACAGCTGATCAGTAGAATCCTCCCTACCCAGGACGCCTGCAATCATAATGTACATGGCAGCAGGAAAGAATATGGGACTCCTATATTTGATATAGAGCAACTCTTAGGACACCCCTTGTACACCTGTTAGTGTTTTTTTCATAGGAAAGGAACAGTGACACAGCAAACAGTTTATATATAACCAAGCTGATTATAAATGCTGCTTTCTCATGACCCACATGACTTTAAACTAGGACTCTCTTTACAATAAGTATTTGCCCCCTGGCTACAATTTAAAAAAATTTGTTTAACGTTTTTATATGTCATGTGCAAAGGGGGAAATCACCCATGACAACTTGAAAGAGCTGCACACTTTTACATATTCAAATCATTAGAAAACACTTGTTTCCTGGCGGCAATTAATGCAGCTTCTAAATTACCACTTAATATTGTAATGAGGTTTTACAGTGCAGGGAAAGATCTCACGTCTGAGCGGCCAAAAGGGCACCATTATGGCATATTTTAGTCCATAGAAACTGATCTAACTGGTGGAATACAAACTTCCCATGAGGTGCAGGCAGAGACGTAATGGAGAGCCGCATAGAACCGAGTAATAAAGTGCCTTAATCTGGTGCTGGTTGACACCACCAAAAACATGACCATCTTATAGCATAGATACAACATTTGAGGGTTATATGGAACCACCAGACACACTGTGCCTCTAGGGGTGTCCAGAAACCACCGAGCATACTGTTCCCCTAGGGCTAAGTTCCTCTTCATGAACGACAATGTTCCAGCATCAATAGGGATTGCATCAATAGGGAACGGCTATTGGAAACTGGATACAGCAAATGGAGTGGCCTTCACTTTCTTCAGACCTGAACGCCCTAGAAAACCTGTAGCATCATCTGAGTCGCCATGTAGAGTAATAAAGTGCCTTAATCTGGTGCTGGGTAACACCACCAAATACATGACCGTCTTGTAGCACAAATATAAGAGGTGCAAAGATAGTAGTTGAAACCTGGCTCTTGTGCTTAAGGCGGCCTCAAAAGCCCCTCTACCACTAAGGATGACACTAGTCTTGAAAATGGTACATGAGAGAAGAGGGGGCCAGTTAAAAATTTCAAACAGACCCAGAAGCTTTAATTTTGGTCTCTGGTCAGTGGAACTCGTTATTCATAATTCAGATCCATTCATGAGAGATCAGTGAAAGCCCTTATACTCATACACACAGAGCCTGACATCATATACCCTGAAGCAAGGATCTCTGTTTATGTAGTTATATATCTATAAAGGCTGTAAGTAGCATTCACCTCTAGACTCAGCTATCCGACTGGGTTCAAAGACCTCTTTGCTACATAGAAGGACACTAGTATTATAAATATCACACAACAGGTGAGGACCCGGTTATAGATTTTCCATTTGGACTCAGGAACGTTAAAGGTTTCTCATAAAAGACTTATCACCTATCCACTGAGGATCCCACCAATTACGTAAACTTACTGTGCCTGAACTCCTTCATTGGAGCAGCTGTCGAACATGCTCCATTCAAAGTCTATGGGACTGACGATGATAGCCAAGTGCTGTTCTCAGCTACCTTCATCTGAATGAAGCAGCAGTGCGTATATTTGACCACAGTTTGATGACTGAATCGGCCAATAAATTACAGGATTCAATTTCAATTGGGATTTAAACAGTCCTCCTCATCATGCTGTTCACATTTTGACATTACGAGACCAAGATAACACCTTACAATTGACCAACAATACCTCGTGTCAGGCTTCAAGCAGGATGCTCTCAGATGGATGTGGCCACTGAGCTTTGATCTGATGAAGCGAGGTTGCATCCTCGCGAAACGAGTCATCAATCAATCCAGTCATTTTGGCTCTGCATGAACAATACAGGGCTAATTTCATCTTCATGGATGACAATGCTCTAGCTCATCCAGGTTGCATCATTAGGGAATGGCCTTTGGAGACAGGGGTACCTTAAATGGGGTGGCCTCCACTTTCTCCAGACCTGAACCCTCTGTACTCCGGAACCTCAATGACCTTCAAGAAGAGTAGGATACCAAGCCTCAGCAGTCTACAACTCAACTTGTGAAGAGCATGAGACTATATCAGGCTGTAATTGATGCTCAAGGCCACAGGACACGTCATTGAGACACTGACATTTTTGATGGTGTGTACCCTGAACGGATGTTGGCTTTCGTTTCATTAAAGGAGTTGTCTCACTACAAGGATTGCTTTTTATATTAAAGCTCTTGCAAAAACAAATCACTTTGCAATATATGTCCATTAACAGTATCCTACCCATGCCTAGATATCCCCTCTTGTATGGGCTGCATCAGCTCCTCAGGTCACTATAGCTACAGACCTGTTTGGTCTATCCCGATAGGCTGCCAGCACTGGTTGCTATAGCTACAGACCTGGCTTCTACTGCAGCCTAGTGGAAGCCAGTAAACACGCCCCTGAATTCAACGTAAAACCAAGAAAACAGGACTGAGGTAAGATGAATCAATGTAGTGAGACAACCCCTTTAAATTGTCTGACATGAGAAAATCGACATCATATTCTTAAATTACCTACATTAAGGGATAAAAATCACTGTAGTGTGAAACTTTTAGGTTTTCAATAAATTTTACCCAAAAGACAAATATCCCTAACTTTTTGTGAGTAGTGTAACTAAGACTGACTTTAAACATATTTGCTCGATTTACTTGGCATTGTCAATTGTAAAATATATGCCACACTGCAGTGTGGCATATAGCATGCTGGTGTTTCTTCCATAGGCACATTTATGTAATTCATGTTTTTTTTTTGTTTTTTTTAAAGCCCCAAAAAGTTTACATTTAATTACGTGTGAGAAGGCCCGAAAATAGATTTTTACAAAAGAAACTGTTTAAGGGGTGTGCCTTTTAAAAGGTTTACCCTACAAATCTATGGCAAATACATTTTCTTGTATCAGATATACAGCTGGGATCTGTTGGATGGAGCTGACTTTCACCAAATGTCTTTTCAATGTGTCCATAATAATTCTTTTATGTCAATTTTTGGGGGATTATAGATCATGTAGCTCCGTGCACATGAATGACATAAAGGGAAAGTATAACACCATTTTCCAAAGTAAGAAAATCTGGTTTAGAACTAGGACAATAATCTTCGGTTTGATTAACAAATTTAGTTGGATCTATATAGATCAAGTAATAGTCAAGGGAAGCAATGACCCTTACAGGGGGATTAAACCAACGCAGAGCACTAATTTTAGGGCAGTTACTTCAGATGCAAAAAAACACTGTCAGGTGTGCCCCCGCAGGTCACAAGTACCTCTTTATTTAAGGAAGAAAAGGCTCTAGGGGTTTATGCTCAATCCTTTGAAGTGTGTGGAGGTTATTCCTGTGCAAAAGGAGAGGGGGAGGGGGTTAAAATATGCCAAAACAGGGCCTTGGAATTTATAGAAACGCAGCGGTTTTGAAAACAAAAATAAAAAATGAAAGATCGCTATGTGAACATGTGTGCCACAAAATGTTAAGTTAAAGAACTTGGTGTTCTAGGTCTCAAAATGGTATTCTGTACAACATCACTGTAGCAATGTATCGTATTTCGCACACAAGACTGTATCACTGTAGGATGTCCTGCGCCACAGAATGACAAGTGACAAAAATAAAATAACACATACAAAAACATTCTGCAACAAAAAATTACAAAAGCAGCATTCAGCATAATATTAATATTTATATATATATATTATAATATTATAAATACACACACACACACACTTAAATATATAAATATAATTAATAATTTGTGTGTGTGTGTGTATATAATTATATATATATAATAATGTCTGTGTGTAGTATATATATATATATATATATATATATATATACAATATATATATATACACACACACATATACAATATATATATATATATATATACACACACACACATATACAATATATATATATATATATATATATATATATATATACACACACACACACAGATAAAAAATATATATATATATATATATATATATATATATATATATATATATATATATATATATACACACACACACACACATATATATATCTAATTACAAAATTATGCTAATATATATATATATATATATAAAAAAAATAATTTCTAGGCCATAAAGTTACAGCAGTGTGCACCTTAAAAGTACATTGTGGGTGCTTTCTGTCACCCAGATAGCTTTGCCTGCACTTCTATCTTTGGAAAGCTAAAGATAACACAGTTATATTGCATGAAATGTACCGAAATGATCTTTGATGCATATGTAAAACTGCAGTTAGGGTATGTTCACACACCAGATTTGGATGTTGATTTTGGAGGAGGATTCCGCGCTGAATCTGCTTCAGAATCAGTGTCCAATGCACTGTTCAGACTACGTTGATTTTATGTGCTTATTTTTAGATTTGTCCGTTAGCTTTAACATATTTGTTCTTTGAGCCATTTTCCACACCTCCCCTTTCTGGGTATAGGAGGCAGAAAATCTGCCTTGGAAATTCTGCGTTGTTTCCTTGTCTGAATTTTGTGCTTACAAGTGTGGAGTTTCCAATGAGGAACCGACGCTGACACTTTCAGCGCCAACAAAAAGAAGTATGAACGTCCCCTTACATTGAGCCAACCCCATTCCCTCTTTTCCTCTGCTCTGTGTATGTGTCAATCTTAACTATTCTAACATTTTATTCATGTTCTCTGTTTCATAAGGTGCTATATTCCAAGATTTACTAGGTAGGAAAGGTAAAAAAAAAAGTTTTTGAAACATTTGTTTTTTGAAGTTTTTCCTATGGTTGCTGAGGGGCAAAATGGCTAAATAGAACTATGCTGCTTCCCATAGGTGCTGGTGAAATATCTGATGGGATATCTTATGCAAATGGTCTTTACAATGGTTTTACAACAGCACTTGTTGCACCAAACTTTTTTTTTTTTAAACTTTGAATTATTCAAGTAGTAATGTCTATATATTTAGAAAAATCTTCAACAGTGAAAAGACAACAATAACTTATCAATAAAATGACAACCCCTGCTAGGAATTCTCAACAGAAGGGGTGACGATAGAGCAGAAAATTTATGTCTGGAACATCTAGAAATAGAACCTATAAAAAAAAAAAAAAAAAAAGACTTTCGAAAGGACTCCAAGCCGTGTCCAAAAATTCTGAAGGCATATTAGTTTAGTATAACTTTTTAGTTATGTTTTGACCACAATGGATTTTACTTTGGTAGAAATGGAGGTGCTATTGCATTGACAAGTGATATTTGTAATAATTTTTGAAGAGGAAATGCCCCCACCATCCTCCTTTCCAAAATGGAATTTTTTTTTAAATTGTTTCATCACGGTTCTAAGAAATATTAAATTAAGTAACAATTTTTACAGCTGATGCTTGTTTCCTTTTTAGGTGAAAAGGAGATTGAGAAGCTAATAGATGTAGAAGATTAAGATAACAGAATGAAAACCACTTCTGACTGTAGAAAACTCGTCTGAATGTAATTAAACTGTAGTAAATGTCATCATGTAGCTGTGGAGAGCCATGTTAACACTTCTCCTTTCATGTGCAGCTCATCCCTCACACTCGGAGCTTATCCCGCCTGCTTTATTTCTCAGTTGACAACTCAGTATTCTTCTTTCTGGTTTGTACTGGATGATTTTTCTATTCAGCTCTTTTTATGCATCTATTTATCTCTGATTTTTATCTCATCTCGGAGTCACTGGCTCCACTACTTTTCGCCCCATAACCTTATTTTACGTTCCCATTTTTCCTGTCGTAAAAGAAGGAATTTCAGTCATGTTGTTAGGTCAGCCTTCTACTGGGAAAAAGATGGTCATTTTTATGATCTACACTTAATTTGTTCAGTGGCCTGTATATTGTTCATAAAGATTAAAGGACCTTGACAGAACCATAATAAATTGCCGTCCTTCAAGCAGGGGCGTCGCTAGGCTGTTTTATTCGGGGCTCGGGCCCCGAATAAAACCCCCTGTGCCCCGAACCTCCCGGGCTCCAGGCCGCTGCCATGGGCCTGGAGCACCGACCTGCCCTGCAGCTACATGTGCGTCCGCTGGACGCACATACAGCGGAGGGCTTCTGCGGAGCAGAGAGCGAGCGCTCCCTGCCCCGCAGACAGTGTCGGACCGTCTCCGGGTCCGACACAGCGGGGCCGCCGGGTCCTCATTGCACTGAGGACCCGCCGCGGCCCCATGCGGCTCAGCTGGCAGCGCCGCGATGTAATGACCTCATCACGCCGTTGCCTGTCCTCGGGCGCACAGCGCGTCACAGGCTGTGCGCTCGAGGAGCTGCCGGAGGAGCTTGGGCTGAAGAGGACAGAGCACGCTCGCCGGGGGAACTAAGGTGAGTATTAATGTTGTTATTTTTATAGCGTTTACCTGCCTGTGTGCCCCTATATACTGCCTGTGGCCCTATATACCTGCCTCAGTGCCCCTATATACTGCCTGCGGCCCCCTATACCTGCCTGTGGCCCCATATACCTGCTTGTGGCCCCACATACCTGCCTGCGGCCCCATATATACTGCCTGCGGCCCCATATACCTGCCTGTGGCCCCATATAAACTGCCTGGGCCCTATACTTTGCCTTGGCCCCTATACCTGCCTATGGCCCCATATATACTGCCTGTGGCCCCATATATACTGCCTGCGGCCCCATATATACTGCCTGCGGCCCCATATATACTGCCTGCGGCCCCATATATACTGCCTGCGGCCCCCTATACTGCCTGCGGCCCCCTATACTGCCTGTGGCCCCCTATACCTGCCTGTGGCCCCCAATACTGCCTGTGGCCCTATATTCCTGTCTGAGCCCCTATATACCTGCCTCAGTGCCCCTATATCTATATACCTGCCTAATTGAGGGGACCTATACACCTACCTGAGGGGACTTATATACCTATAAGTAAGGAGTTGCTGAAAATGTGAGGATTCTAAGATATTTGTGTCCAAATCCTCAGGGACGAGTCGTGGCCGGGAGAAATCAGCATGAAGGTGTAAACCGGATGGAGAAGAAAAGGGAAAGTGAACGACGCTGATCAGAAAAGACGTCTCCGGTGAGTCACTAAATGTAACTGCAGTGTAATCACTTATATGTCTGCAGAGCGTCTACATACAACTAGTATCTACCACTATCTGGTCACTGTATGGCGGTGGTATATGTAATCAGAGCCTGTGTACAGCTGATAGTCACATGTGGGGGCCGCATTCGGTCAGGGTCTGGCAGGATTATTTGGTCCTTTGTAGTAATAGTTTTGGGTCTTGGTTTTGTAGGAGTTTTTTAGTAACAATCATTTGTCCGGTAGATTTGCTCCATGTATCAGTGATTTTAGGTGACTGTTATTTAGGGGTATTGCACTGTCATACGGAGGTGAGCGGTTTTGAAAAAGTAAATTTGTCATTGGTGATTTTCATTGTGCTGTGACTGCTGAGGCAGGTATATAGATATAGGGTCACTATGTGGAATATGCTGAAAATTAGTGACAGGAGCAGAAGGTTTTTCTCTGTAAAAATACATCCGCAGTTCACAATGTGGCGTGAAAAATGTAGTGTGAACCCCGCCCTACTGAGCAAAACACAAAGGGCCCGGGCCCCGGATGTTTTAGGACCCTAGCAACGCCCCTGCCTTCAAGGCTAGAGAACCCTTTCTAAAGGATGCACAACTTCAACTTCCTGTCTAGGAGCCCATGGACCAATAAGCTGGTAATATTTTATTTTGAGACTTGTGACCTCACAGGCCTAAAGAGGGTGCACAGGTGACAGTCACACCACACTCGGGTGCCTGAGGGAAACTAATAGCCCCTTTGCCATATAAAAGAGGCCACCAGTAACTTAAATGGCACATGGCCGGTGTGGGCCCCGTTAACATTTTACAATGAGGCTCAGGAGGTCACGCAAAGTATTAGTATAGCTGAAAATTAAAAAGATCAAGAGCAAATACAATTTTAGATTGTATAGGGGCAAATCTCTTTACTACAGAGGGGTGTCCTCTTGTTTGTGCTCATTGTCGTCCTCTGCTTCTCAGTTCTGTTTGTGTGATCTACTATGAGAAGTGAGGAAAAGGAAGTGACAACTGCACACATCTAATGTAATGCTGCTCTTTGCACGGAAACATGGATCATAACAATTACATATTTCCCTTTGATGACTCCAGATTTTGAAAAGTTTCCATTTTACTTCTTTAGTGGGAAAAATAGATTTCCAGCCAAGATCACATTGAATGTCCATATTTGCTTGCGGCAGTCAATTAAGTAAACTCTGAAAGTAAAATAAGGGCCAAGACAAAAGACGTGTAAAATTCTATCACACATTTGCCACTAGGGGAAGCTAAACGTGTACTGTATTTTTGAATTTAGCTTTTTAAATATATGCAGTGGTTTGGAGCTCTGTGACAGAGAAATAGAGACCTGACCACTATAAAGATCCTGTCCCTAAAGATATGAATTTTCATGTAACCATGGACCTATTCCATCTCAGATGCCAATCTGAAGCTGAACACTCGAGGTTCAAAATATCAATGTAACTGGAAGAACATACCAGGCTATCATACAATCGCACAATGATTAGCACTGAATGATGCTGCTCAGTGAGAAGTAGAAGAGTGAAGAAATCAGGAGATACCTTTTAGAGGCAGAGTATATTTGATGGTGAGCTTTTGAGAGTACTAGCTCCCTTCTTCAGACATGATGTTATAACACCATGTCTGAAGAAGGTAGCTAGCACTCTCGAAAGGTCACCATCAAATATACTCAATTAGCCTCTAAAAGGTATCGCCTGATTTCTTCACTCTTCTACTACTTTCTATGGCTAACACGGTACAACATTATACTACTAGCAGTGAGAAGAAGGGCATATCTTTATTACAGCATATGTACATTTTCTTCCCTCTGGGTGATTTTGGGTGGAGCCTTTTTTTAAACATATTGATCAAATAAAAATACACTACATGGTAAAAGAAGAAACATGACTGCCGGGAAGGCCATGGAGCAAAAAAGGTGGTTCACAACGTCAGTGACAAACAAGAAATTATGAAGTTTTGAAAAACATTCTTGTATTCGGATAGAGTCTGTTACTATTGGTTCCCCGGACTTCCAGCCACAGGTACTTAGGAACACAAAATTCACAGAAAATATTCCTTTTTGAAGCTAGGAGAGTTTGTGAATAAACAAATTCACTGCAAACTTAACACCAAACTTTATATCTAAAATATAACCTTTATTTCTTACCTATAAAAAGATGATTCACAATATAAAATCGTAATTGTATATGTCCTATCACCGCTACACCAAACCAATATATACAATTGTACGGTCTTTAGTAAGGGATAGACATTCTCTCACCTATAACAGGCAGGGTGGTCGTCCTGAAAGGGTCGCCCCCACCTCTGGAGGCTCGCCCTATTAATATCCTATTAGATCCCTCACTTAGAAACTTTATATATCATAAACTTCAAGATAATAAAATTATATATTATTATAATATATATATATTAGCACTCCGTTACTGAAAAACAGGCATCAGTGGGGTCTATCGAAATCACCAATCTTAGACAACACTATCCGACATCCATCTTTCTGTACCCACAGGTCTAAGATTGGTGATTTCAATAGACCCCTCTGTTTTTCAGTAACGGAGTGCTTAAATATAATTGTATTATCCTGAAGTTTATGGCATATAAAGTTTCTAAGTGAGGGATCTAATAGGATATTAATGGGGTCTTTAGTAAGGGATAGACATTCTATTGAATCTATTGGTTTGGTGTAGCGGTGATAGGACATATACAATTACGATTTTATATTGTGAAGCATCTTTTTATAGGTAAGAAATAAAGATTATATTTTAGATATAGAATTTGGTGTTAACTTAGGAACACAAGCATAGACTAATGACAAGACCCAAATTATGTTCAATTCCCCCTGATATCTGCAGTGTGCTAAAAGTTCCCCCAATACATCCGTGGAGATACCAAAAGATTGCCGTCAATGGTTCCATCAGTTGACTGATGTCCTCCGATGTACAAAATGTACTAATAAAGGTTTTCCATTCTTAAATAAATCTCAGGGTCTGGTTTTCCTTCCAAATTATGAAGTCAAAATGTTCAAGATCCCTCAAATCTTTCAGTTGCATTATTGATCATCCTTTCTCGATATAGCGTTATGCACCCAATGCAAAGGTGTTTTATGGAATATTGTATTTGAATGAGAAATATCCCAGGATTAAAAAAGCACCAGTACAGGTGTGAGTTTCAGCACCGAACACCACAGGATCTGAACAACAGTTTCTACAACATGTCAATAGGGTCAGAGCGATGAACACATCCACCTACATTGATGGGGTCCTTACATCTGGGGCGGGCAGTGAAATTTTGAGGGGTATGTGAGGTGGATGGTATGTTAAATGCTAGGATGGCTCTTTGTGAGCTCCTAAGTTGAATATACCTCTGGGTGAAGCTTTTTAACAAGTCACAGTCTCCAAAAAATCGGGAATCTTGCAAGAGAACAGAGTGACTTTTGATCACTATATTTACTATTTTGCCATAGGCAAACTTAAACTCTATCAGTTCTGTAAAACACTAAAACGGAACTTTTATTATGTATAACTCTTAACCTCTATACACACTATTTAAAAACCTGATTTCTAACCTCATCATTAAACCCGATTTGCTTCTGAAAGAAGGAATAGCTCCTTTTCTATTATCAAGTCTGGTGGAGCACCACCCATTAACAGGAAAGCCTTATATATACAGCAATTTACTAGCTCCAGTAAGGGATCCCAAGCCTCCTACTTGGGCAGTGGTCCCTAATCTAACCCCTGATGAAGCCAGGTTAGCTGGCGAAACATGTCGGGGAGGTCAGATATGATGTTTTAAATTGGGATTTCTCACCTCTGTCTACAAGTGTCACCTGCTGCAGGGGTGTCACAAGGGGGCCTTATTTGTTTTGTGTCCAATAGATTAGGGACGAATGCCAAAGTAGTATGCTTGGGATCCCTTACTGGAGCTAGTAAATTGATGTATATATAATTCTTTCATGACAATAGGTGGAGATACACAAGACTTGAAAATAGAAAAGGATCTATTCCTTCTTTCAGAAGCAAATAGGGTTAAATGATGAGGTTAGAAATCAGGTTGTTAAATAGTGTGTATAGAGGTTAAGAGTTATACATAATAAAAGTTACGTTTTAGTGTTTTACAGATAGAGAACTGATAGAGTTTAAGTTTGCCTATGGCAAAATAGTAAATATAGCTTTTTAACAAGTGCACACCTACCAGGTATCTTTACATAGAAATTCTGTATGACTCTATGAAAAACATCTCTATGACTGCTAAAAAATTTGAGGCATAGAATAGGCCCAAGTAGGGTAAAAGTATGGTATTATGAATCTGTACTACATCCATATGTATGAGCTTTTACTGTGAGTTGTGTAATCCTGCCTACGTAGTGTTCAGCATTACAATGGACCTTTCACTTTTCAACATTATAAGTCATAACTGTGGGAATATACTTTACACTACAGACACCAAAACAGACATTTAGAATTTCCGTCTGTTGCCAGACATGGGCAGGTGTCTGTACGGGGACACTGGGATTACTACTCCACAAAAGATGCCGCAGCCTTCATGAGAAAGCTGTGCACTGAACCTAATGGAATACAGCAGATGCAGAAACTCTTTGTAAGGAGACCTTAGGGAGAACCGACTGAAGTTTTTGTCCATCTACAAAGGGTTCTAAAACAGCTGTAATAATAGAACTTTGCTGCTCCCCACACGTTTCGAAGCCTCTGTCTAAAACTTTTCAAGTGTATAATGAAATCTGTAGAAGCTTAAAGTATAGTGGTGTTCCAGAGAAAACCCATTCACTGGTAATGATGTTTGCTCTAAGCACCTCTTATAGCTTCAAGTCCTCTTCACTGGTAGGAAACTAAGTCAAGTTTGTCTTGTGTAAATGGTCGTACAGGATACAAAGAGTTTGGCTTCATTAGGGTTGCAGGATTAGCCATGGTGAATGGGGTTTAGAGAACATTATGTCTATTTATGACATTGATCCCAAATGTTCAGAGAATTATCTGTGGACGTGTTTTGTCAGTAGTTGAGATCCTAGAGCACCTTGGAGGGGCTGTCCAATCTGGACAACTGTATTATGTAGAAGAAGACCTATTGTGGATCAGCTTACCCCAACAAGTCTGGCAGCTGACACCCCTGACAATAAGGTGGGCAGCTGAACATTTCTCCTGAAGGACTGCCATAGGCTTTCACTCACACTAATGAGCAACCATGTGGAATCCACCAAACCAGGGGCAATTCTTTGTAACTTTTCGCAGCACCAAGTAATGAAAGAGGATCCAAGAAAGAGGACCCCTCTATATGATGCTTGCACTAAGATTTAATAGTACAAAGAACCAGAAAAAGACAGCCATAAAAAGGCACACGAGTCCCTTATGTTCTAATAGGGTGTATTGATAGGGGTTGTGTTAATGGGTCAGTCCCAAACGTATCAGTGTTATGTAAGCAAATCTTATCATTGTAGAATCAAAAGTTATACCACATTCAAATATATTTCATGTATGATGCCCTCACCTTTTATAAATCTATTGTGATGCAGTGCTAAACATCCTACAGCTTGTTACATTTCTCCGTAAACTATGCTTGGCACAAATCTTATTTTCATTTGAAGTACAGTTCAATGCCATCAATGTTTTCCTAGTATCAACCATTTCAGGAAGAGGAAGCCTGACTATAGTGGGATCAGACAGCAATCCACTTGAACATTTCATACAAGAGAATATTCTTTATTAGTCAGGCTTAGTTAACAATAAAAAGTCACTACAAGTGTACACATCAAGCGTATATCTCAGGGTAATTTATCATACCAAAAGACATCCAAACGTTTCGGTCAAAACCCAGCTCTTATCAGTGGAACATATCTCAGCTAAGCCTACAAAATCATGTTATATAAATGAGAAGGACATGACTACGTAGGCTTAGTATAGAGAGGTTTTGCTGATAAAGGTCAAGTTTTGACCAAAACGTTCAGATTTATTTTGGAATTTTGAATTACCCTGAGATAAGTGGTTACTGTTCCCTTGTGTGAAATGTGGTCTCCCATCTGAACTGTGTAAAGATATTTTCCCATTGGGTTGGGACTAGCACCCTATAATTGGAATTTAGAGTGTGGTGACAAAGAGGCTTATGCAACTATGGTGGCTTCGTGGACAAGAAATCCAGAAGGATTTTTATCCCTGTGATCACTACTTTATCTCACATGTCTCAAATTCTTAGAACCTAAAGATACATTTACAGGCATACATACATACTGTACACACAATATCTCACAAAAGTGAGTACACCCCTCACATGTTTGACTACTTTACATTGTATCGAAGTGTCATATCTTCAGTGTTGTTCCATGAAAAGATATAATACAATACTTACAGTGTGCAGCTTGTACAAGAGTGTCAATTTGGTGTGCTTTCAAAACAACACACCGCCACCAATGTATAAACCGCTGGCAACAAACGCGAGTACACCTGGAAGTTCAACATGGCACCTCATGGCAAAATACGTATGAAGATCTGGAAAAAAGAATTGCTGCTCTACATAAATATGGCCTAGGCTATTAGAAGATTGTCAACACCCTGAAAATAAGCTGCAGCACAGTGGCCAAGACCATACAGTGATTTAACAAGACAGGGTCTACTCAGAACAGGCCTCAACATGGTCGATCAAAGAGTGCACGTGCTCAGCATCATCTCCAGAGATTGTCTTTTCAAAATAAATGTACGAGTGCTGCCAGCATTGCTGCAGAGGCTACAGGGGTAGGAGGTCAGCTCGTCAGTGCTCAGACCATACGCTGCACACAGCTTCAATTTGGTCTGAATGGCTGTCATCCCAGAAGGAAGCCTCTTCTAAAGATGATGCACCAGAAAGCCCGCAAACAGTTGCTGAACACTTGCTGAAGACAAACAGACTAAGGGATTACTAGAACGATTTCCTGTAGTCCGATGAGACCAAGATAAACTTATGTGGTTCAGATGGTGTCAATTGTGTGTTGTGGCTACCAGGTAAGGAGACAAGTGTGTCTTGCTACAGCCAAACATGGTGTCATGGTTTGGGGCTGATGAGTGCTGTAGGGAGTTACAGTTCATCAAGGGAACCATGAATACCATCGTGTACTGTGACATACTGAAGCAGAGCTTGATACCTCACCTTCATTGGAAACTAGGCCACAGGGCGGTATTCCATAATAACCCCAATCACACCTCCAAGACGACCACTGCCTTGCTAAAGAAAATGAGTCTAAAGGTGCTGGACTGGACAAGCATGTCTCTGGCCTAAACCCTACTGAGCATTTTGTGGCGCATCCTCAAACAATGCTGAAAAATAATGGTGGCCACACAAAATATGAACACTTTGGGCACAATTTGCCCTTTTGTTTCCAGCATTTTAGACATTAATGGCTGTGTGTTAAGTTATTTTAAGGGCACATCAAATGTTATACAAACTGTACACTCACTCCTATAGTTTGTATCAAAAGGTCATATCTTCAGTTTCGTTCCATGAAAAGATACAATATTTACAAAAATGTGAGGGGTGTACTCAGTTTTGTTAGCTACTGTATTTACATTGTTATAAACTGTCAATTTGGGGTTTTGTGGCCCTTTAAACCTGTCGGTCTTCATCCGTGGTAGCCGCTAGCTTGTGCTAGTTGTCATTTCGGCTACATGAGAGCTAACTGCATGACTGGACCAAAGGTTAGAAGCCCAGGCACACGTGAGCTGCCCCCAGATAATCCCTGGAGTTAAGGAGCCACTGGTTTTTTGCTGTGTACTAAAACTGTGGAGATTAAAATTACAAGTAATTCCTTTTGATGTTTAATAGAGTGTTTAACTCCTCTCAGTGCTGCAAAGAAAATAATCATCTTGCTGGCAAATCTCATGATATTTTGCAACGCTCCTCTATGCCACATTCAGACATACAATCAGATACAGTATACACTTTATACAGATCTTCACGTTCTGATGGTCATCCAAGGTTGTATGCATATATTTGCAGAATGAACATTATGGAGTACTGTGATGATTTCCCAAGCTGAGATACAATAACCTAGATAACAAATTTTATCCAGGTTTGTTGTGCAGATTAATTTAATCTATAGTTCTCTGCCATTTCTGTAGAATTACTGCTGCAAAAAATGTCCACCCCCTGGATCACTAGTTTATATCTCACATATTTCCAATTTTTAAAACCTGCAGATTCATCAACATACCCCGCACTGTTATATGTTGCCCAATTTAGAAATAACCAATTAGGTGGCAGAGTGTTTCAAGTCCTTAAAGTCATACTTCATGTAAAGACAAATACTGGACCCAATAACAGCACATGGCAGGAGGGGTATTGTTGACAATATGTCATTAACACCTCAGTCTGCCCTTGAAAAACATCCAGTCAGCAAAGATGGCCCTGTAGAAGAACAGATTTGGGTTCTAAAATCTAAAAAAAATATGTTATGAGCACATTGATTGTGTAATAGCTTCTTCACAGTTCCCTATGAGTAACAGTAAGAAACATTGGATAGGATGGCTCCAAGTATCATGTAGCTGGACTGGTAAATAACCCCTAAAACCACCCTAATTTAGAGAGTTAGGGATCTGGTCAATTTACTGGGAACTTTCGCCAAAAATCTATTTGGCCTGACCTTAACAAAAGCACAGGTTCAGCTAGAATTGGACTTTGGCCAGAATACAAAGCACAACACGACTGCCTACATTGTATTCAGAGGTTTCTTCAAGTGCCAAAAATTAAGTAAATGCAATACCAGACAGAGACATGAACAAGAGTGGAGCTGTTCCTGGAAAATAAAAGTAGGACCTCAAGTCTAATCCAAGAAAACCCCTTTAAACTATATACTATGGAATGTATTTAAATACAGTAATTATGAAGAATAAACAGGAAAATACCAAGATATTGTTAGTGATGAATTAGAAGTAAACTCATTGGCTCACACAGCAGATACATAAAACTTCGCAGAGCAAGTGTACATGTACAGAAAGAGTTAAAAGGTTTCCTCTTGACCTCAGATTTCAGTTTTTTAGCAACTTCATTTTAATCCTATTAGTCAAACATCAAAGAGAAGTAGATTGATTGGCTGAATGAAATGAAGCAACAATGTAGGATTAATACATAGGAGAGCAGCACCCACAGTAGACTTTCTGTCTCAATCAAATTTTCCTCTTCACTAAATGTTTCTGGCAGTTGTGGTCACCAACTATTGAAGTACGAGCGTTTCAGAGAGAACATCCAAATTTTAATAGGTTTAATTAACTTAGTATTGTATGATTTGTGTATGAACACTGACGTGTTTAATGCCACGGCATTGCCCTCAAAAGCTTTTGCAGTCTTAACGGGGAGAAATGTATACGGTATGTAATGTGTAGGCCAGACAAATATTGTCTATTAAATGGTTTCAAAGGGATTAGATTGTGAACAACATTTATCTCCTATTCACAGGATAAGTAATAAATATCTGGATGGTGGAGGTTCAGCTGCTGGATTCCCACCGGGGCTGGAATCCAGTTGTCTGTGCACATTGCTGCTCTATTAGGACTGATGAAGAGCCTATGGAAAGGAGATCATTGTTGTTTATAGTTCAACCAAATTAATCAAAGGCCTAAAGGGGTTGTCCCGCAGTTACTCTTAAAGGGGTATTTTGGCACTTCAATTACAAATACAAAATGGCTGAGAGGTCTTGGTTCCACTTTAAGGACTTCCAATGTCCAGAAAAAGGGTCCCCTGTTCAGTATTCCAGAAAGAGGATATTTGTCCCCTATTTTCATTGTAGTTTGGGGAGGGGATGGGGTTACATAAGTGGCTTTTAAACAACTATAACACAAGAAAACTATTTTTTTAAAAGAACTTACTATTGGATGTAGAGTTCCTTAAACTCCCATCCAAATCACTGAGCCTTGCAGTGTGTAAGGGATTAATAATGGCCATGCCAGTTTGTTCATCTGCAGACATCTGTTTCAGGCTTTTGCCCCTCATCAATGCAGGGTAGAACGCTGGTACACATATATAGTCACATCTACAACTAATCTGCTCTTTAGAGTCTCAAACTTATCAACCATACACAATATATATTGTGGATCTGCCACGATTGTGTCAGAAATAAATACTACTTTGAGCAAGAATTCCATAGATAATACAAAAACAGTTTTGACTGGATTGCTTATTTAGGTTACTTAAAATAGTATACACAGCAATATAGTGCCAGTCATACAGTGCCATCCAAACAGTGCCCACCATAACAATACCCCCCATAACAATGCCACAACAGATGAATTTTACTTTCTGAAGTATAAGCGCAGAGTCAAAGCATGTTTGTGTCTTGATGGTCTGGTGGTCGCACATAAGGGTACTGGGCCCGCATATTCTGCATGTCTGTTCTATAGGTATCAGTGATGGCTCCCCCTTTTTTCTAGGAGCAGAGGAGGAAGCTGCTACAAACAGCAGCATTCACCCTAGCTACTAGGTGTAAGTATGTATTACATTTATTTGCATGGGCACGATGTAATACTGCATTTTGGACACTGTAGATAGAATGCAACTCCTTCATGGGATGACAGATGGTCATTAAGATCTTCTCTATCTCAACTATCTGTGCTAACAAAAAGTGTTGACATCCTTAGTCAAGAAGAAAAAATCCACTTTTCTTGATGTCAATAAAACCTTACATATAGACACTCTTTTCTAGATAACTCTGATATCAATAATTTTTTTATCTTGATAGAACATTCTGAAGGGATAAAGATTATAAAAGTCACTGATGTTTTATTTTCTATTGAGAAAAGGACACTTTTATACAAGAAACGTTTGTCATATAGAAAAATGGAACTGCAATGGGGTCCAATCTAGCCCCATAATATGCAAAATGCTTTATGGCTTAACTTGAATTTGTATATACTGAAGAGCTCATTCAACAAATTAACATTTTTTAGAACTGGTATATTGACCAGCAGAATTCAGGGTGTTCTTTATGACAAGTATATATTTTACTCATGGCATCCAGATAAGAGCGGTTGTTTATTAATGTTATTGCAGCATTACAGCAATTCACTAAATATTCCCCATATATCTGTTCTTAAAGGAGTGTTCTCATCTCAGACATTTATGGCATATCAATATGATAAGCTATAAATATCTGATAGGTGTAGTTCCCACCTTTGAGACATGCACCCATCTTGTAAACAGGTCCCCAGAGGTCTCTGTTTATAAAAGGGAGTAATTCACATTTGTGTGATACTCTCAATTCTGTTCTATAGAAATTCTGTGTACAGCCACTGTGACCTAACATGTAACATGTCTAAGATGGGAACACCTCTAAGTAAACCAAAAGATTATGAATCGAAATGATAGAACTGAGAATCAAAGTTTTGACATACAATGGAGGAAAGGATATTTAAACATTCTCTTATCTCACATTCAAAGTTTAATTCATACCTAGGAGACAGTTCTATTTCACTGTGTTTCAAACTGGCTATGAGAAAAGGGTACACATGAATACAAATTTATTCTGCAAAACATTTTCTATATGGACTGATAATTCCAATCCTTGTTAACAATATTTCTTGCAGAAAGGTGTAACAGAAAACAAAAGCACCAGCCACCCACCAAGCTTGTACATAGAATACCAGCATTGTAGGACATAATTCCTGGCCAGCAGGAGAAGTGAAGGTGGGAACTTTCTTCTTCACCCAGATGTTGTCACTCAATGCCAGTTGTGCGTGGCGATTCACTCATGTGGTTTATGTGCAGCTGAACAATTTGTGTGGGTGACTTGGTTTTAGTCTTTTTTTTATTTACAAAGACAGCAAACAGTGATTCTTTGTGCAGTCACATAACAATGGAGAGGGCGCGCACAGGTCTTACTCGCTTCATTTACACTGTGTCAAACATCTCAGGTGGACTAGGAGAGGAAATGAAATTCTGTCTTTGCTCATTTCACGAGATGATTGAATAATGAGCTGACTTTTTTTTTAAAAAAGTATAAGCAGTGGAAGTAAAGCCTCAAATATAGCTACATACATATTTGTGAACATTTACAAACATTTATATTATGTATGTGTTTTTAGGTTCCAACATTCTGCGCTCGGTAAGGTTTTAATACATCTGTATAGTGGTTAGTGCTCCATTTTTCTGAGCTAGAGCAAATTATCTACAAAGGGCTTGTTCACATGGAGTTTACACTCCGTGTTATAAGTGCTTTAAGGTTCCATCTTGGGGTCGGCTCTGTCGGTCCCCAAGACGGATCTAACAATTAGCAGTGAGATTATCAGTACTCGCTGCGCTGAACACGGAGCGGCGTTCACATGAGAGAACGCAGCTGCGTGTTTCAATAGCGCAGCTGCGCTCCGTCTTGAAAGGCATTGCATGTCAATTCATAATGGACACTAGCTTAAATTATTGTTGTACCCTGCTTTGTAATGCATAGTAATATATGTCCCTTCAAGAGAAATGGGGGAGGGTTACTAACAATAATAATATTGATCATAGTAATAATGTTTATAATCCTTCACATCATGGTGGGAGTTGTAGTTTCTCAACATCTGAAGAACCATTGGTTGAATATCTAATCAAAGTACTCAAATTTAAGTGACTTATGATATGCAACAATTTGACACTGTATTATATCAGTGGCCCATCATACTGACACTTACCATACACTTTTTGGTTTCCCTGAATCAAATTCTGCAGCAGAAACTATTTCTAGTGCTCACAGCTGGTCCACGGCAGAGACGACTTTTAATTGGGTGCAAATCAGAAACAGAGACAGTCAGTTGCATTACACTTCAAGTCGCTTTATCCTTACTGATCCATGAAAAATAAGCTATAATTAAAGCACTTGAACACTATATACCTTCAAGCTATCATGCCCATCAACCTTAGGGGCTTTCTTAATCCTATACATGCACTTAGGTACTGCTTAGATCTACAATGCCTTCTGCACTGTAAGTATGTTTGAAAGAGCCATGGTGATGGAATCCTGGACAACAAAATTTTACAATCATACAATCTTAAAAAAAAGGCAATGAATGTATCACCAATATTTTTTTCTGTTTTCTGTATATGATTACGGAAGCAGACATTTTGTCTGAAGTGCATGTAACAGCAAGCAGAGATATACTGTACTGCAGCGACGTGGACATAGGAGGCTGTAAACAGGAGCTGACTCACTGACCTATATGGAGGAGTGTTGTGAGCATGCTTTGTGACCTGGGAAGAAGTCATTGTGCAGTCATTGTTAAAGGGAATGTGTCATCAAAAAATTAGTAATTGTTTAAGTCTCATTTTTATGTTAAACACATTTTTTTAGGAATTTTTGGTTGCTTTCTTTTTATTTTTCATATCACTTTCAATAATTCTTAAGTCTTGCAGTTTTCACTTTGGCCACTAGGCCTTGCTTGCACTGCTTTAACAGCAGTCAGAGAGATGATTTACAGTAGCTTCATGCACATAGGAGACTTAACACTGACTCAGTCCCATTCACTTCCATAGGAGAGTTTTCTAGTCATGCTCTGTGATCTGGGAAGAAATCACTGTGCAGCGAGGTGAAAGGGTGAACTGTGACCATCTCCTCTTGTGACTAGTGGATCCTGTGTTATCTGTGTTATCTATTCACACTGGTGTCTCCTTTCAGTTTGACCCTCTTTGTGCTGATAATGAGCAGACAACTGAGAATATTTCTGTACAGAACAGGAAATGTCAGACTATTATTAGGCCTAGTTGCCAAAGTGAAAACTGCAGGACTAAATTATTAAAAAATATTTAAAGGAATCTGGAAAATTAAAAAAAAAATAATATATATATATATATATATATATATATATATATATATATATATATATTATATATAATATATATATTATATATATATAATATATATAAACACACACACACACAACAACACACACACACCGTATATACTCGAGTATAAGCGGAGTTTTTCAGCACAAAAAACGTGATGAAAAATCCCCCCTCGGCTTATACTTGAGTCACTGTCGGCACTCGGGCGCTGCGATGGCCCGGGCACTGGCAGGGACACTTCAGTTATATGTGACTCCTCAGGGAGCGCATATAACTGAAGGCCGAGTGAGCGCACAGTGTCCGGACGCTGCTGTGGTCCGGGCACTGTCCGCGATCCCTTCACCTATATGCGACTCCTCTGGAGTGCATACAAAGTTGGAAGAGATACCCCGCAACTTGCCCGGAGGACAGAGAAGGCGTGCGCAGCCTGATGACATCATGCGCCTGTGCCGGCAAGAGGAAGGAGAGCGCACGGGAGGCCAGACAGGGAGGAGGCGGAGCAGCGAGGGAGATGGAGCATTGGGGAGCCAGGTGTTTTTTTTTTTTTGTTTTAAAACCATACCTATGCCTGCCTATAGCCTTCCTATACCTGCCTATAGCCTCCCTATACCTGCCCATAGGACCTATACCAGCCTTATAACGAGACCTATATCCTAAGCCCTGCCTGATTGCAGTAACACCTATACCTGCCATAATAACCTGCCTATGGGGGCAATTACCTGCCTATAGCCTGCCTAGGGGGACATATAGCTGCCTATACCAGCCTATGGGGGACATTAAACTGCCTATGTAATCTTATTGGTATATGTTTTTATTTTTAAAATTCACCAGTAGCCGCTGCGTTTTCCACCCTATGCTTATACTCGAGTCAATAAGCTTTCCCCGGTTTTTGTGGCAAAAGTAGGTGCCTCGGCTTATACTCGAGTATATACAGTAACCAAAAATTCTTAAAAAACGTGTTGAACAAAAATGTGAGTTAAACAATAGGTAATTTTTGATGACACATTGCCCTTAAGTGTGAGCTGTGACCATCATCCATTGAGAATGGTGGATCCAGAGTCATCTACACCTTGGTGTCATCTTTTATTGTAATCCTGGCTGTAGTGATAAATATGGAAACGGCTGATAAGTCATTCCTATAGATTTTTTTTTAGACTTTGTGGCCAAAGTGAAAACTGCAGAATTTCAGGCTTTTTTTTTTTTTTTTTAAACATAGGCAGTAACATGGAAATAAAAAAAAAAAAGTCATTAAAGATTCTTAAAGAATACGTTTAACATAGAAACATAATTTAAACAATATATCATTTTCTGATGACACATTCCCTTCAAAGTCACAACAGAACAAATATGCAAAGGTTGTTTGCTAGTGGAAAAAGTGACCAAAGTGACACTGAAGGTCTGACCTGCATAAAGCTTACAGAGCTCTTGCAAAAAGGAACAGGATGTTTCGGATACATAATCCCTTATCTACTTCACTCTGAAAAACCCTGGCGACATTTCCAAGTGACACACAAGACGACAGGGGGGAGAAAACCTCTCTAAATTAGGGAACAAATTGCATGCTCTTAGGAAGGACGGCATGAGCTGGCAATGCAGTATCTTTAGGACAGTGCTATCGGACATGATCCTGAATACTCAAGTAGCAATATCTATAACATATGTTTACTGCTCACTGTGCTTAGCCACAGATGTTCTAAAATTGGAGTAAAGGAGAATTTTATTCAAAAGCACAAATTCCAAATAAACCTCCTCTGGAATGGAGGGGACGCTGCAACTTTGACATCCAGCATCTATTGCATTAAGGATACATGATACCGCACTATTTATAGACTGATAAACTCCAATCTAACTACTCTAATAAATAAAATACGCATTACCTCACCGATTCCCCCTCCCCCCCCATGCCAACGCTCACCAAGACCCCACTGACTTCCACTTCCTGTTCCCGTCTCAACATATAGGAAGTAAAAGGCTGAGCGGGAATTTCCAGTATTATCCTGTGTGTCCAAAAGGGACCACAAAGTGGAGATCAGCACTGGCACGGCAGCAGTAATGCTTTCATTTTGTTTAACCCAGTTTGACCCTGCTTAAAAATGATTTATCCTAATGGACGATCCCTTTAAAAGGAACACTCTAGAAAAAACAGATACATTATGTTATACCTCATTGTGAGCCAGAAAGTGCAGTGTATGACAGAGGGATAGAAAGAACATCAAGGAAACAGGTAACGCACTGCCTCTTATAAGGGTTGTCTCACCATGCTGTCTTACTGAGCCACAGCCCGCTTTAGACTAACGCTTCCTGCTTTGGCTGTGGGTGGTTCTATGTGATTGGCATATAAGCTCTGCTATTCATAGCTGATCCCGTTACAATGACATGACTGCTGGAGTTTTGTAAACTGTAGTGCACAAGGCCACAAAGCTCTATAGGTTTAAAACTTGTTATTAACTTAGATAAACAAGATCCTGTGCTAGAGATAAGACTCAGCAGGGAGTGACTAAACATGGTCGGACAGCAGCAGGTGGAAAAATTTGTGTACAATAGCAGTAGATAAAAACTCCTCTCTCTCCTGAACAAAGCAAAATCAAAACAATATATTTGTTAATAGTCTTCTTTTACCTTTCCCTACATGTTAAACGCTAATCGCTGTGGTAAGAAAACCCATTTAAGCCCTTTACCAGGCATAATGCAGTGTTTTAGTTTTGCCTAGAGTGTTTCTAGGAAGCTCTCCTCGGAGATTTTCATGTTGGACCAGTATTAGATAGGGGGCAATGCATTCCTAAAGGGTTCTAGGGTGAGTAGGAACTTTTTTCCTTAGTATAGAAAACTTGTCATCTCATTAGACATAGGTTTACTTTCAATTACTTTTCCAGGACAAGTAGTACAGTCTGCATTTAATATTTATCCTTTCAGCATAAGAACTGAACTACATCAGTTGTATTTGTACAATAGTTCTGGCATGTTATCGGCTCACAAGACCCCCAGTGTATGTCTCTGATGCATATGAGGACAGAGAAGGAAAACATATGTGAAACTAGCGGAATGCTGCGTTCATTAATAAAAGCTTCTAAAAATACCATTAGATGGCCACAGAGCGAGAAGGAGACAGAGGAAGAAAAGACGGGTGGTATTTCAATGCAATTCTTTTATGTCTACAGTAAAAACAGATTGTATAAGCAAAGTGATAGGTCTAATCTGTTGTGACAGCTCCTCTCTGCAGCATGTGATATAAACAGTGGAAATATATCTGTGCTATAAATAACTGTCACTTAAAAAAAAAAATCTTACAACTTTCTACGTTGTGTTCTAAGAAAGATATCAACACTTTGACGAGTCAGCAGAAAAATATTCCTTTAATCGGTATCTTCCAATAATGGTAAGAACAAAAAAAGCCTATTTTACTGTCAATAGATTAACAAAAAACAAAACAAAAAAAACACAAAAATTAAAAAAGATAACTGCCTTTCCCACCCTACCGACCTTAAATGACATCTAGAATGCTACCAATGTGTGTCATAGGACAATATGTAAGAATGTAACTTTAAGATGCATTTGAAAGTGAAAAGTCAGGAGGACTAGAGAATACTGAAGAGTTGGCTTTAGAGGAGGCAAAGTGATAAAACATTCACAAGACAAGGCTGAGAGGGCCTTTCTGAGTCTCTTTTTAAAGTAACTGTGAAGGAGTCTTGCCAAGACAAACCAGGGTTCAGAGCAGTGGTTGGATCTTATTACAAGAGTCAGGACGGTCTGCTCAGTGGGACAGAGAACAAAACTGGATGGAAAAAAAAAGGTAAAAAACACACAGGTTTTAGGAAGTGAAGCATGCTTGAAAGTAAAGGCATCTGAATCGGCCAAAGGGTCCACTCATCAGGGAGAAAAATACTTGGCCAATATGGTTCATGGAACAACCATATGGTGGGACATGTTGTCTTTGACAACTCATTCCTCTCCGGGAAGTTCATATTTATTCCAATATTATTATTTCATCTTTTCATATTAGAATAAAGAAAAATCATTTTCACATAAAGAATTATCCAAAGAGTTGAAACAAAGTTCTTTTTTAAGTCCTCTCTTTTTGCCATGTCATTACGATAAGAAACAGTGGCAAACCTCGACCTAGTACCCAAAGGAACCCAAAGTTGGATGTTGCTGATGACGCCTACATTTTTGCATTGTTTTCTACTGATGTTTATTTGTAATTAGATAATTTAGTTGTATTTGGTCCTATTGGCTATTTGTCTAAATGGTCTAATTAGCTATTAAAGTCTACAGTAACACCACACAAGGGCACACAGGATACAAGGAAGCTACCGCTCACCGATCAAGTCAATTTGCGTCTTCAGTTCTCTGTAGATGCACAGTACACAGGAAAAAAAATTACACGTTGGCACTGGCAATATAGAGGTAAATCCAACACTCATGAAAAATATCTCCTTAGAAAAATCATGTTTATTTGGAAAATCGATTAAAAAAGCATAAAATCACAAATACAGGACAGGTGAGCACAGAGCAAAGCACTATCAGTAAAAGTCCACCATGTGGCTTAATGTAATGGGCGCACCTGTACCTCCATGGCCCTGTGGCAAGAAGCGCCGCAACCCGCATGTCCGGCCCAAGGGCACACTTGCAACTCCGTCTGTTACTCACCTCTCCTCGCTACTGCTGGGTGCCTAGGAGGTGGGGGGCTTGCACAGCAGTTCAGTAAAATTTATACAGCCAGCATGCCGGTGATTTGCTATCATCTGGCACTGATCCGCTTTAAATCCTGCCCCTTCCTTAGTTCCCTGCCGGATCAATAGTGCCGTGTGAGAAAGAATTCTGAAAGCAGTTTCCAGTTATTCTGTGTACTGTGTTGCCTTAGCCCCTCGACCATGAACCTCTGCCACCTGTACTGACCTTCTTGCCTGTCCCTGACTACAAGCCTGCCTTACGATTTTGTACCACACTGTACCTTGGATGCAGCGGTATCAACCTGGTAGTCTCTCGCCATAGCAAGCCCCATCCTGCCTTGCGGCAGGCTCTGGTGTATACCGGGCACTATTTAGACTACTCCCTGGCGTGGCTTACACCACTACTTGCGGTGGTCCAGAGGATCCACTGCTCCAGCCATTACACTTAAAACACGGAAACATGTTCTCATGTGTCCTATATTTTTGATTTTATGCTTTTATAAAATTATTCTACAAATAAACAAGAATATTTTTTAATGAGATGTTTTTTCACAAGTGCTAGATTTACCTCTATTTTAACCCCAAAAGGATACAACACTATGCATTGTTTTGGAGGCTCAGTTACAGCCTTTGTATCAGAGGCTCAAGAGTTTAAATGGGCATTCTCACCATATTAATTAGGTTTAAACATGTAGGCAAAGGTAAATAAAGACTATTACCAAATATATAGCTGTTCTAATTTAATTTAATTTCAAAGCTAGAACAGTTCTTATCACTTGCTTGTGTACAAGAGCTTCCCTAGGTTTATGACCACCTCTTTCTTCCTTTAGCAGCAGTGGCCAATATGGTCAGGATGGTGACATCACTCCCTGCTGTGTCTTTTAAAAAGCCCAGGAGCTTGTTTATCTATTATTCACAAACTGTAACCCTTTAGAGCTCTGTAGCCTTGTGTCCTGCTGTTTCAACCCTTCTATCACCAATGTCCCTTTTACAGGCTCAGCTAGGAGATGCAGTGTTGATATGCCAATCACTGCAGTAGAGCCACCCACAGCCTAAAGAGGAAGAGGGAACCTAAAGCTGACTGTGAAGAGCAGGCTCTGTGAAACAGCCTGATGAGAAAACTCCTTTAAAACCTATGCCTTTTTCAAAAAAATTACGCATAGACAAGACTGGCATTAAGGCTCTTGGAGCAGATGGTATTCTAATGAAAGGCGGGCTCTAGATAGTATAGCTATATCAATGAAAGGTATCAGACAATTGTCCTGTGGTATCTCCACCATCATGAACTATACTCTCCAATTATCGTTTATATACCTAGGATTTCATTTCAGGCCAATTTCCAATATCTTGCTGCAGACCCAAGACCTTTTCTACTATCTATGCCAATGATTTCCACTGAAGTCCAAGGAACAACAGAGTATCAATATTTGTCACATGCAAATCTCCACATGACAAAAGCTACCAGTTATTGTTTCTTGGACCCCTTCACAACTAATTTGCTTTGCCATTGGGACAATTGTGGGTTTCTACTACCTCCTTTAGAGAAATTCATAAAATAAGAAAAGGTAAACTCCCCTGCATAGCTGTATCACTAATTCATGGTGATTGGTTGTCTTTAAACCCATCAATCTGTTTGGAAACTATCTGAAAAAATGTTGATGTTTCTATTACACGTAAAAGTAAAAAATACAGTTAAAATGCCTTTAATGTATATAAAATTATAATTTATATACAATCTGTATTCCTAGTGAGCCAAGGAAATGGCTAGTGAATCCTCTCCTGGAGAATGATAAAGTTTTCCTTTTCTGCTGAGCTAGTGTGAATTATCTATTCATCTTGTCTTTGTCAGCTTTCCAAAGCATTAAAAATAAATTCAAGTGTTTTATGTGAGCAGTATTTTATAAGACATGGGGGTGGCTTGGGAGCCACTGGTTTAAGAGCCAACGTTTAAATAAATCACATTGACTTCCATTAAAAGGTTGAGATCACTATTTTTGTGTAGTGTATGTTTTTTTAAATACGCCTTCAGCTTTTCCCTATCAGATTATAATTTAGGGTCTCCAGTCTAGTGATAACACAATTGTTTTTGGAAAACACTCGCAGAACTGGTAACAAATGAGTCTGCAAAAAAAGCCCTTTTGGATATGAAGCCAGAAAAGTGCCATGTACCCAGCTTCTAAAATCCATGGAAAATAGTTGTAATTGCTGGGGCAACTAGCAGCTGGATGTGGCCACTGTATTAAAAATGTAGCATTACATGCTAAGCAATCAAATGAATGGACCATGTCCACACTGGCAAAAGCTACTCATAGTTAGTGACTCTCTGCATTGACTAATAAATGGGGTTCTGGAATAGAGACCCCCAATAAGAGGTCTATATGCCCTAATAGAGCATATGGAAAGAGGTTGTCTCATTATCCATGGTCCGGTTAAGAGCATGGCAGGTAGTCTGTATGTTACGGTTCGTATAGATAAGAATGTGGTCTTATATTCCACATGCATGATTAAGACTGTATTCGTTGTAGCGTTTGAGGGCACTAAATAGTATAGACACACCTCTACATTAAGGGCGACATGTATGAATGTGGCTGCGCCAGAAGTCTGGCACCATTTCAGCCTGAAAACTGGCGCAGTCCTGTTCGCTATATTTTTAACCAGGCGCCCTCCAAGATTAGGCGCATTACAATGTGCCTGCAGCACTTTGTAATGCACCTGAGATTGGGGCAGTGCTGGAGGCGTGTTTCAATACAACCCTACAAAGCTACACATTTATATCTTTAGTACGGCAAATCCAGGCGCATTACTGCTGGAACAGGTAAACCACTTCAAAAGTGGTTTACCTAAGCCAGAATTGTCGCTTAGTAGCTAGAAAGTGCTAAATCTATGACCCGCAGTAGAACAGGTTCATAGATTCAGGCACACTCTACGCTACTAACGCGAGCAAAAAAAAATGGCGCCCATACTTGTCGCCCTAGATATCTGTGGTTGAATCTTCTTCTTGATATCACTTTAATCCACCAAGCATGACACTATTGGCAATCCATGCATCTAAAAGTAGAACCACCAAACACACCAGAACTGTTGGATCTACCACAAAGGCCATGTTCTAGTGGTGGGATCTTTAAAAGGCCTTTGAAGGTTTCAAAGAAGACTTACAGAAAGTCGTGACCATTAACATCGATAACTCTAACTTCTACAAGACACTCATGTATTGTTGGTCATTCTAAATACAATGAAGGAGATAAGTTTCTCTCTCTGACCTTCTGATTTTATACAATTTTGAAAACAAAGCAATTGCTGAAAGTTAAGAATGAGAGGGTTTGGACTTTTAATTGTTAACAGATGTTTTTTATTTTCTCACATTTGTATTATCTGTTCTTGAAATATGATCTGGATTACTGTTCTATGGGTGGATACTATGGTGGATGCATGAAGTATTCCACAGGGCCTTCCTTGCTCTTCTCCTTCCTGATATGTATGGAAGATACAACATCTGCTGGCAATTTACCTTCAACAGATCCATGATCCTGGATTAAATGCAATTCATACACATTCTGAATGGTTCCTAAACAGCCGGATGTCAACATTTACAGGGAAAATCATTTGTATCACACCTGGATATCTGTGCTGTACAATTCCTTTAATCTGGCATCCTTTGCTTTAAAATTCCTTCCCTAGAAATTGGATTATGTTTAAAATGACATCACTATGGGGGTCAGAGATTAGAAGCATCTGGGTATGGTAATAAAAACCAGCATATTATATAATCCAGGAAGTAGTTTGGGAATGAACACCTATTGCAAAACTGTTAAAGTGACACTCCACCTATTGAGCTACGTCATTACGTTCTAGCTGTTCTAGGGAGTTTGTTGAAGGAGTTACCATATAAAATTCTGTTTACCCTTCATAACATTCAAAGGGGTTGTCTCACTACAAGGATTGCTTTTTATGTTAAAGATCTTGCAAAAACAAGTCACTTTGCAATCTATGTCCATTAACAGCATCCTACCTATTCTGAGATATCTCCTCTTTTATGTGCTGCATCAGCTCCTCAGGTCACTATAGCTACAGACCTGTTAGATCTCTTCTGATAGGCTGCCAGTGCTGGTCGCTAGAGCTACAGACCTGGCTTCTACTGCAGCCTAGTAAAAGTCAGTAAACACGCCCCGTGAATTCAAAATGAAACCAAGAAAACAGGACTGAGTTCAGATGAATCAATGTAGTGAGACAACCCCTTAAGTAAATTTTGTTAAGTGGGACAATCCCAATGATAAAAAAGGTGTTGACTGTTAGGACTCTACCTCCTGCCAGAGTCTCACAAATATTTTATAAGGAAAATGAAATATGCAGACGTTTGAATCCAAATAATTACTTAGAAATGAGAAATTGCTCCCAACTGTATATTCCTTAGCCACCTTTAACAGATCTTCAAGGTCCATTAAAGAGGAAAACAAAGCACTTTAGCAAGTCACGGTCAACTGTACGATGGTGCTCTTAAGTCTCCATGCCAAATGACGCCAATAACAACATCCTAACCAATCCACAGTGGAAGGCACTGAAGTAGGAAAAAATGGAACAGACTAACACAGAGATCTATCGTGCGGAACGTCGTCTCCATGGGCTCTCTGCTGGAGACTGTGCAAGTGGAGTACAATATTGTCTTAAGAGTTTTACAATCATGAAGGCACAAAGAAGAAAAAAAAAAAAAAAAACAACAACAGACACTGTGCTTATGTTCAGAAAGTGCTAAGTGCTTTGGATAGAAAAGAAAAAAAGTTGACGGGTCTGAAAATCTTCTGGAAGCCCCATATAACTAAAGATAGAGCAAAAGCTATTTCTGCATTGCTGCATTTATAATTCTGTATAAATATATACAGTCGAGTCACATTATAAAGACCACCAGCTAGTATCCAGAGTAACAGGAGCCATGCAGCTGCTGGAGGGTGCGTAGGAGGATCCATAGAACGAAGACGACCATTGAGGTGGTCCCACACATGCACAACTGCATTTAAGGGAACCAGGGTAATACATGAAAGTCTTGTTCATGCTCTTTCAACTACATGTCCGTTCACCTCTTCCATCAATGGCACGTGGTGCTCAGCAGTTTCTCGTTCGCTTATTCGCAATGTTGCCATTTGTCTACTCATGATACACTTTCCCCGCTGCAGAACACAAAGGCTGCATTTATATCGCAAAGTCCAAGTACCGGTTGGATTTCCCGACAGGTATTTTTTGTCACGCATGGGGACGGCTTTTGTCCGCGGATTGCGGATTCAAGCCACCCCCCTTTGCACCCACATGCCCATGTTCTGCCCGAAAACCGGGCGGAAGAATGAACATGTTCTAAATTTTTTTGGACCGCTGACGGTGTACAAAACCGTCTGGCGGAAAATCCGTGCAGTGGGGAATGCTGCACAGATTTTCCACTAAAGTCTATGGGGGAGTGTTGCTTGTTGGTTTTCAGACGGTTTGTAAAACTGCAAACGGTCTGAAAAACTGACACGTAACCTGTGCCGTGGGGACAAGCCCAAACAGTTCAAAAACAGCTTCAGAAATCCTGGACACCCTTGGCTTGAAATAATCATCCTTTTTATTCAACTCTGAAAAATCACTTTAATCCATGACCACAATGACTATAATAAAAGAAGAGACAATGCTACCATTAGTATTACAGACCTTCAAATAATAAACATATATGGCCAGCTTAACTAAAGTCATATCTAGATCTATTAAAAGAGTTGTCTCACTACATTGATTCATCTTGACTCAGTCCCGTTTTCACGGTTTCACTTTGAATTCAGGGGCGTGTTTACTGGTTTCCACTAGGCTGCAGTAGAAGCCAGGTCTGTAGCTATAGCAACCAGTGCTGGCAGCCTATCAGGAGAGATCAAACAGGTCTGTAGCTATAGTGACCAGAGCAGCTGATGCAGCCCATACAAGAGGGGATATCTAAGAATAGGTAGGACACCGTTAATGGACATACAGTATATTGCAAAGTGACTTGTTTTTTGCAAGATCTTTCACATAAAAAGCAATCCTTGTAGCGAGATAACCCCTTTAAACAAACTAGCATTACCATCAGATTTTCTTTCATCCGAGAGTTGTTATCGTCCTAGAGATATAGGAACACTTGCAACAGAGTTGATTTAATCTTGTGACTGACCTTAAAGGGGTTGTCACACTGAAAGGATTGCTTTCCAAGTTAAAGATCTTTCAAAAACAAGTCACTTTGCAATATATGTCCATTAACAGTGTCCTACCTATTCCTAGATATCGCCTCTTGTATGGGCTGCATCAGCTCCTCAGGTTGCTATAGCTACAGACTTGTTTAATCTCTCCTGATAGGCCGCCAGCGCTGGTCGCTATAGCAACAGACATTGTGTCCTCAGCAGCTCATCACTGCAGGCCAGAAGTAGTCAGTAGAAGCCAGTAAAACGACCCTTAATTAAAAGATTAAATCGAGATAACAGGACTGAGTTAAGATGAATCAAAGTTGTGAGACAACCACTTTAACAATTTTACCAATTACTACCAAACAAATAAGACAAAATGGCATGAGTTTCATCCTATATAATATCAATGACTTCAATGTTATTAGGATCTCTCACAGGAGTGTCAAACTGCAGCCCTCCAGCTGTTGGGAAACTACAACTCCCATCATGCCCACTGTTATAGATTATATAATTTCACGATGGGAGTTGTAGTTTCCCCAACAGCTGGAGGGCCGCAGTTTGACACCCCTAGTACATGAATCCTAGTGAGCACGCTGAGGGTTACAGTTGTGCAACAACAGAAGTTCTACAGGATAGAATCCAGGACCCTAATGTAAATATGCCTGTCCCTTTTAATAGTATATTACAAGGCCTGGGAAATGTGGTTCCTTTTCTTGGTAAACGCAGTTGAGGGTTTACATTCCAGACTCTCTCTTGTGAGGTCTGATTGAAAAATAATGTTCCGCTTCTATGTCTAATGTCAGAGGGCTTCACTCACAGCAATAAAATGATCAGAGCTCACTCTGTAATCTCATTCTTAATATTGTCTGTAAATTGCCACAAGCCATAAATTTCCGTGACACTCTGCCCTAAGCATATTCATTTACCATGCTGACACACTGTATTTACAGCTGAAAAATTAAATGTTGCTCTCTCGACTTGAACTAAAACAGTGTTATTTTCTGCATTCCCATAACATCAAGACAACTCTTTTTTTTTTTAAACTTATTCCAAAATGTTCACTCACTGTCCTAGTTTTATAAGTGGTGTGATCAAGACGTATGTAAACCTATGCATTAAAATCCCATTCTCCGCCTCACCTTCCAGCAGTCTGTAGTTTCCCTTTCCTTCCCTGTAAACTTTTAAATGGTCAGGAACCTCCTGAGCCACCTAGAAATCTATGTACAGTAGTAAAGAGGGAGTAGAGGGTAGGAGGAGGATGCAGCTGCAGTTTTTCTCTTTATGTGGCTGTGAGACTGCATGCTGTTAAAGGAGAGAGGGAACAGAACTTGGAAAACAGTTCATGATCTCGGAACTCAGAGCAAAGCAGCAGCATCACAGCAGGAAGACTATTTATTGGACACATACATTAAGAACGCAGAGAGGTAGAAAAAGAACAAAACACTTAGGGCATGTCACCACGGCACGGGTTTTCAGCCGGTTTGCGGTTTTGCAGACCGTCTGAAAAACCGGTCGCAAACGAGCACAACGGGGCTGTATGGAAAACCCGTGCAGCAGTCCCCACTGCAGGGAATTTCCGCCCGGCGGTATTTCTGCCCGTGAGCCGACTGAAAAACATTGCACATGCACATTCTTCCGTCCGGTTTTCGGATGCAATATGTGCATGTCAGTTGGAAGGGGGGTCGGCTTTTCTCCGCTAATCGCAAAGAAAAGCCGACCCCCCCCCCCCCCACAGCCGTGGGGATAAACCGACCGGTATTTGTCCTCTGCCGTGGGAACATGCCCTTAGGCTGTGTCTTCACAGCACGGGATTTTCGCTGGTTTCAGTATTTAGACCCAGTTCCCAGCGCTGTGTAGACCTCAATAGAAAATCTGTGCTGTAGTCTACATAGCACAGGCTTTGTACTGATGCCGCCACCCGTCCAGTGGAAGATAGAACATATTCTATCTTCCGCTGAATTCCCATCGGATTCCCGTAGCCGCAGTGTATAGGACCAGAGGGACTCCAAAATCCGAATAGGTTTTTTTTGTACAAACAATTGCGCCAAAAAACGTGGGGCAGCAAAGTTCAAATACTGTCGGAGTTCCAACGGTATTTTAACTTAGCTGTGTAGACATAGCCGTAGAGAATTGATTGCGACTTTTCAATGAGGCAAAATATTGGCGATTTATTCTAGGTTCAATCAAGAGATTAAGAGCTTGTCCCTACGGCAGGATTTTCGGTCGGATTTATAGATGGTTATCTGATTTGAAAGGTGTCTGTAAACTGACTGTCAACCATCCTGATAGACTTTATAGAAAATCCGTTCAGCAGTCCACACTGAACGGATTTTCCACTTGACGGTTTTTTACATCGCCGCCGTTCCAAAAAACTTAGAACGTGTACATTCGTCCGCCTTGTTTTCATGTACATTTCAATGGTTGATGGGGAACAGGGAGTCCACAAACCGCGGGCAGAACCGTCCACCAGAACCATCCAGCCGGTATTTGCACATGTGGATGCACCCTAAATGGGTGCTTCATTACTTTAAAATACATGTCAGTCATTAGGCCATGATTGAAAATAGAAAAAAAAAATTCACCTTTTATATCCCCTCGTCCCGGTGATCCCAGCCAATGACATCACAATTGATTCTTCACATGACCCTACAGTTATTCACAGACCACAGTGGTCTCTTGCTGGATATCCAGCATGGTCCCAGCCATGTTGTGAACATGAAGGTGCAAGGTACAATAGATTAAACAAAAAGGAGATATTTTTAACGTAGGAAAGTATTTTATAAAGGAGAGAAACCTCAGATGTAAGACTACCATAATTAAAGATGATCAAATGTACAACTTATGAATTGATGATTTTTTAATTTTTTGTATCTAATATTTTTGTGAGAGTGTTATTGTCTACGGTAATCAGCAGGTGCACCGGGAACCAGAGGGTTTAAAAGGTGAGTTTTACATATATTTTTTTTCTATTTCAATCACCCCATAGTGACTGAAGAGCTTTATGAAATAATAAAACACCCCTTTAAAGAGGTTGCGTTGCTTCATCGAATGTCATGTTACCTTTAGTGTTTATAGAGGCACGGTGGCTTGTCCATATGTTCCACTGTGGCTTGTACTGCAGCTACTTCTGATTCATTCTGACTGACAGATCCCGGGACCCCTTTAATCAAATACTAATGACTTATTCTAAGAAGAGGCCATCATTATTTTACTTCCTAAAAACCCCTTTAAATCAGTTAATTTTACTATTATTACTTTCATAACCATTTAACATATTACATTTATATATAACTGAAGGAAGTTAATGAGGATGAGAAGGATAAATAGAGACTCATTATAATATCCGGCTACACATGCTTTAATTAACCGTATGGGCTGCTTCTGGTTATTTATTATAAAGTAATCTGCCAGGGGCACAACAGTGTGAAAAATTCCTATGGATCAGAATGATGGTTTCTGGCCAGTGAAGCACTGAAGTGGTAATTGTCAGGTGTTCTCGACATGAGCCGAGATCCTTCTTACCCCTCAGGCTATGTGCTAAGATGATGGGAGATGAACCGATTCCAAGATGAAGCTAAACAATTCTTAACTGACAAATCGAGGTAACGGCCAACAAACATGATATTAGGATAACCTTGTATGCTTGTCACAAACTGGGGCGATAACTGTATGACATTTCACGCAGAGAAGTCTGGTACCAGCATAGTACAAATCCTTAGGGGACCCCACCCCTCCAGGTGTTCAGCAGAATGAAGGGTCTGGTGTATTAGGTCTACATGGCAATTTTAGATCCTAGTCTTCCTTAGAAACCCTTTATGACACCTAACTTTATGACAAAAACAAAATGACTAACCTGAATACATTGCTAAATACACTAGTAAATAGTGACCAAAATGCACCCACTTGATTTAAAGGGGATGGATTCCTATATTTTATTTAATGGAATAACCATAGCATCTAATATATACAGTATATGTTGGCCAATAGAAGGGGACTTGACATCTAGTAGCTCATCCTATAAAGGACACTGTGGCCCACACTCACCAGCTGGGGGCATAGGTGTTGAGGGGGAACGATCCCACGCCACCAACTCAACAGTGTAGTAGACAGCAGCTCATGCTACACCCACAGTCAGTGCCCATTCTGAATCACTGTTCAGGAATGTATGGCTTGATGTTGGCGGTACCAAGTGAGTGGGAGGCAGACGTCTCATCCAAACTCACTCCACTGTGCCCTGCAGTGTAGATATATATATATATATTTTTTTTTTTTATTTCATTGTCTTTAGGCAAGAACTCTGATAGAACCCCGAAATCTTCTTTGCTACCAAGTACACCACAGGACTCTGGAGGACTCTCAGGCAGAGTAGAGTGCGACTTAGCTTTTAGTATTAGTACTGGCAGAAAGGAAGATAAGAGCAATAGAGCATGGTCTTAAAGGGAATCTGTCGCCATTTTTTTTTTTTTTTTTTTTACTTATTAAATCAAGCCCCTGATCCATATGCTTTTCCGCTCAGTCGTTTTTATTTCCTGATTGTAGATTTCTCTATTCGGCCGTCTATATATGATTGGGGGGCAGACGTTCTTGCTTGCACTGCTTTAACAGCAGTCAGAGAGATAGCAGCTTCACGCACATAGGATTCTTAAGACAGATTCTGTCCCATAGACGTCTATAGGATAGTTTTCACTGTGAAGGGAGGGGAGAGGGGGAGCTGTGACATCTCCTCTTGTGACTGGTGGATTATGTGTTATCTGTACACAATGGTGTCTCCTTTCAGCTTGACCCTGCGTTTACTGATAATAAGCACACTGCTGAAAAACTCTCTAAACAGAGCAGGAAGTGTCAGACGATTATTAGGGTTAGTGGCCAAAGTGAAAACGGCAGGACTTAAGAATTATTAAAAAAAAAACTGAAAGGGATATGGACAATTAAAAAAAAACAACCAAAAATTCCTAAAAAATGTGTTTAACATAAAAATGTGAGTTAGATAATAAGTCATTTTTTGGATGACACATTCCGCCAATCAGTATTTCAAGGGCCTTTACACTTCCCTTTGTTTATATCATGGGAGGAAAATAAATTATGGCTGCCACTCTTTTATTTAACAACCAGAAAAATCCTACAGCAATAAAATAAGGAGGAGTGCTTCCTCTACAAAAAAGTTGCTCATGCTTCGGAGTGATATATTAAACATTTAATAATGAGTAGTAATTAGGAGTTTTACTTGCTTGTAACGAAGGGTTTTTGTTGTTCGTATGTAATTCCCAACTGGATGTGTAGTCTGGAAACTTGAAGTAAGACCTGACAGTTCGTCTGTATTAAAAGGGCCACAAGGGAATTCACAGCAGCCCAGATCATCTGTAATTACCTTTAATGTGACACTCTGGAAGTTACGTCATCCATCACTGGCCAAGAAATATCTTTTACATGTTTATTCTGGTGAATTGATGTATGTCCATGTAGCCCCCATCTGACAATGTCTCTTTTCATGCAAGGGGGAATGAAGGCTGTACAATAGCAGAACCCCCCAAACACTGTAAATCAGGGTCAGTGAGCCCTTCTCACCACCTTAGTCTAATGGAAACTCATGGGAACTTAAATATCCTATTTCTCTAAAGTCATTTTGGAGCTGCCACGCCAGGCTGGTAATGGATGACATCAACTGTTTGCTTTATGCTATTACTGCACCGTTTAAAGGGAAAGTACACTAACAATGTTAAATTGTGGAAAGTTGATACTGTAAGATCAGTGTCCTTTTAAATAAAGGAAAGCGTTAGTTTATAGGCGTTAACGCTGTGCAATAAAAAACTGATATTTGGTTCTGTTCAGATCTATGCCCAAGGATAAGAGGCACAGAAAAGGGGAAGAGATCACCCCGCACATGTGAAGTGGGGTATAGGGTATAATTTGGAGCGGATACTATGGTTATAGTTATTAAGACATCTGAAGTTTTTACTACTGAGAGCTTCAGTAGATGGCATATAACCATGGGGGCATCTGTGGTCGGCACAGTGTCAGAGATGGTACTCAGTGTTCGGGGTTTTAAGTGGAGGCCACATTGTTATGGAGACATCTGTAGTTCTCACCAGCAGACGTTTTAGTGGGTGGCAAATAGTTATGGGGGCATCTGTGACTGGCACTAATAGGCCTTCTTATGGAGACAGCTTTAACTATTGTAAGTTTAGCAGATGGCATAATGTAATGGGTTCTTCTCTGGCTACCATTTTGGAGTTTTAGTGGACAGCACATTGTTAGGTCACTGTTGCAGTCACACATGGGACTTCTATGGCTGGCAGATTAGAGATATTCTTTTGGATTTACTAGCAGAGTTTTCGGTGTTGGAACACTTATGAACCCATCTATAGTGGACACCACAAGGGGCTTAGAAACTGGCGCTATCTTATACAAAAATCCTATGCCTAAAAGAGGGGCCTATAAAAACTTTGCGGCAGCCCTCTAAGCACGCCATATATATATATAATATATATATATATATATAGTAATATATATATATAATTATATATATATATAATATAAACTGTTGTGACACCCTAATATGATCCATGGAGGAACATTACGTTTAGAGACTAACTACAAACGTATTATAGTTCTATTTGACATCTGGCACAAAAGGTGGTCCAATAAGTATGTTTATTTTACCGTAGGACTGCAGGTAAGCCTATTGCAGAGGGTCGTCATATAGCACAATTGTTGTCAAGTGAAATGACAAATTCAGTTCTGCTCACTCTCTCAATGGCAAGAAGTGTGCTCATAAAGCTGTAGTTTCTGAACTAAAAAGCCAATATTGTTGTCTGTTCCAGCAATTTAACTAATTCATCTGACAGACTCCATTATTCAACCTCTCTTGGGCTTAAAAATAACAAAGTTATCAATGAAATCCATTTGTACATTCATTTCTCAATTTCCCCTGAACAAACACAGCCACATGCTTCCCTGGACGCAACTTCTCTTATCCAAATACTCGGACAATGGAGTTTATTTACTCACTACTGTTCGGGTGCAGCTCCAAAATGTGACCAGCATGCCAGTGCCCAATCAGACAGCCTAAGCCTATGATACTGGGCATACTAAGTCATGTGGTCCTGCATACAGAGGCACATCTTTCAGAACATTACTAGACTGGATATTACATGCATACATTATGTGGCTTCTGACATATCATCTTACTAGAGTTACACAATAAACAGCTTGTCTGTGATCTACTGAGTGAATATAGTGCCAGTAAGCCAATTCCAATTTCAGAGGCTTAAAGTGCTCAATTAAAGTATATTTTACCTCCAGTGTCACAAGGTAACATCTGAAGGCAACGTTATGGACAATTACACTTGTACCTTTTCCATCTGTTCATGTGATATTATCAGCGATCTAGCATAGTTGCTTACTTTAAATAAAAAAAATAAATAAAAAAAAAGATTATCCAGGAAATTCTAAGAAGCAATGTATTAAATACTTTACAATTTTTTTTTAAATTGTATACTCTGCACACCCCAGTTTAAGACATTTCATTTATACATAGTACAGTATAGACCCCAAAATCAATACAGACCCCAGATCAAACATCTAAACAAACACAGATCCAAATGAGACTAACTAAAGGGAAACCCAAGTTAAATCCCCTAAAAAAAACACTTATCAAACACCTTAATAAGCAAAGGCTCAGAGCAAACTCCTTACAAACAAACCCAGATAGGACCCTTTAGGCTGCGTTCACATGGCAAAAGTAAAATACTATAATAGAATCCGACCGGTATTTTACAAATCGGTTTTCGTTCTTTAATCACCGTTTTTGTGCGAATTTTGTGGGAGGCTTTCTGGCGGCCCTCATTGAACAGTAAAATTTTCCGGCAGATTATAGAACATGTTCTAAGTTTTTTGATCGGTTTTCTCATTTGAAATCCAACCTCAGAAAATCCGTGCTGTGTAGACTACAAGTTGGATTTTCTATTTCGGTCTATGGGGATGGTTTACAGTTAGATTTTTTGCGTATTCAAAATACTGAATCCACACAAAATCCGACCAAAAACCAGTGCCGCGTAGACATAGCCTTATCAAATACAAAACCTTAAATAAAACCCGCTAAGTACTGATGGTCCAAAACGGGAAACAAACACAGATCCAGATAAGACCCAGAAATATAGACTCCAGACCAGATTCCCTAAATAATCAATGTCCCAGACCAGAACCCTATACCAATACAAACCTTAGATGATATTCTTGCAATACAGACCTCTATATATAAATGCAGACACCAGATCAGAATGCTAAACAAACAGATGCAGATCAGGCCTCCTAAACACAGACCCCAGACAAATTTAAACCTGAAAAAAAAACAGCCCCACAGATCAACCCCCCAAATTTATAAAACCGCAAATAAACGTGGATCTGACCGTTTTTTTTTTCTAAACATATAAAAAGAGCGTCCCAAAAACGAAAACCCCTAAAATAGACCAAGGGAATCAAACCCCAAAAACCCAAAAGACCAAACAAAACCCCTTTAAACCCAAGCGGGCCCCAGAAAAGAACTTAAACAAAACCCCAAAACCTTAAAAGAAACCCTCTCAATCCAGCCAAAAGCCCAAATTTCAAAAAAACCCAAAAATTCCTTTTTTTCTCTAATAAAGACCCCAGATTTAAAATCCAAATATCGAGGCCCAGCCCCAAAACCCCCGGCCCAAAGACCAAAACCCTTCTAAAAAAAAATGAGACCCCCAAAATCAGAAGGCAAAAAAAAACAATCCAGATCAGACAGTTCCCAAATCCTTTTAAAAAAAAAAGCAGCCCAAACAAATCGGGACCCCTAAACCAAAAGACCCACAAAAAATTCCAAAAACATAACCATAATCCCCCAATACAAACCAAAAACCCAAAACCCAAAACAAAAAAACACGGGACCCAGTTCCACCCTAATATAGACCCCCAGAAAACATCTGTAAAACAAACAAAGATAAAGACCAAAACCCTTTCCCGAGTCCCCTTAAATACAGCCCCCAGTTTCGGGAAATTGCTAAACAACTAACCCCTAAACAAATTTTGTTTGTGTTTTTGTCCCCTTCACTAAATAATAGGTTAAAAAAAATTCTTGTCCGAATTTTGTGGTTTTTTTAGGCGAATTGGCCAAAAAAACCCCCAACCCTTTATGGTGGTCTCCCCACCTTTTGCCCGGGGCATAAGGCCCTTTCCCGAAAAAAATTCCTTTTTTTTTCGGGGCAGACTTACTCCCCCTTTTCCCGTTTGAGGGAAACATGCTTGCCCAGCTGGCCAGCGGCATCTGTATCTGGCACAAAATAAATAGTATTTAGGAAAAAACCCTCCCGTTTTTTATAAAGCAGATTTGGGACTGGCATAAAAATTGGGGCATAAATATCCTTGCTTTAAAAAATTAAAGTACAGGTTTCCTCGACTTACCCCCATTCTGACTTACTTCGTTCCCTTTTTAAAAAAACGGTGATTTATGGGGCTTTGGCGGCATTTGGGTAGTTCCACAGAAAATTATTTAGCGGGAACGACAAGTTCCAGAAGGCCACGGGCAGCAAACATAATGTGGAAATGGGGGGGAAATTTTTTTAAAAAACCCCACTGTCACAAAACAAATGTAGGGACCCTTCCCTGCAAAAATAAAATAAAAAAAAAAAAACCCTTTCGGGGTTTGGAGTTATTTTTAAATAATTTTACCTGTTTCCCGCTTAAATACAAATTCAATTTTAAAAAACCACAGCCCCTTTATCCCGTTCGAAAAACCCGGGACTCCCCTTGATAGGCCCAAATCTGTTTTTAGATATCACATGGGGTGCATATGTTACTGTTTTTGCCCCCTTTAAAAGGGGAATGTCCCGGCTTTTTTTTTTTTTTTCCTTTTCACAAAAAAGTGATTTTCCATTTGGGCAAAATTGATGGGCATATTGATAGGTTCCATAAATTGTTGAGATGGAAAAAACCCCCTTTTTAAAAATACGGCAGAGTTGAATCCCAAGCACGGGACTTTAGAAAAGGGGGTTGGAACAATTTCAAGGCGAAAAAGCAAAAAACCCTTTTTCAATCCCTAATACCAAATTTAAATCTTTTAGCGGGTTGATTATTGTCCCTTCCAACTGGCACTGTATGTGTAGAACTTTCACATAAGTTATGGATGAGTTCAGTTTTGGGGATCATTAAAGAAGAAGATAATAAAATGCACATCCCACAAAGGTAGGGTTTCTCGTTTAAATAAAGGGGGGGGCGGGGTTGGGCCCCGGGGGCTGGATTTTGCTGGTGGGGGGAGGGGTGTTACTGGCCATAAATTTCTTTTTTTCCCCTCTTCTATGCTCAGTCCCCCAAAATTTTTATACAAGTGTTCTTTTTAAATCCAGGGCGTTGAGACCTAAGAAATTTTTCCCAAATGTTTGTTTATTTTTCCAAAACAAAAAAATTTGGAAAGCCCCTTGTCAAATTTGGGGGCAGAATTTTTGCTTTTCTTGGACAGAATTCATCCAACGCTATAATTTTTTTTTAAAAGTTGAAAAACCCCCCATTGAGATCTTTTTTTAGGGAAAAAGGGTGGTTTCCTTTGTGTTTTAAACGAATAATTGAAAAATTTAAAAACCAGTACCCTTTTTCCCGCGGGCCCCTTTAAACGGGAAAACAGCAAAGCATTATGAGCCAAAATTAATTCAATGGGGCGGGCCTCCAAAAAGGGAAGAGACTCTCTATAGCCACTTTGCACTCTAATTTTTAATTTGAGGGGTACTGTTTGGGGGGGTCCCCCTTTTTAACCCAAAGAAAGGTCTCTGAAACCCCTATTTAAAAATTTTAAAATCCAAAAGGTCATTTTTAAAATTTTTTTAGCTTTTCCTGAAAAAAAACTGTATCATATTTCAGGCTAAAATTCATTTTTCTTCCGGGTTTTGGGGGCTGAAATATCCCAGCATTTCCATGCGGTCTTCAAGTCTGTGATGCTTTTTTTTCGTTAGTTTCCCCAGGGGTAGGAGTTTTTCGTTTTTTACAGACCAAGAAAAAAAAAAAAGTTCACATAGACCAGGTCTGCACAAAAGGGGGCTGGTTTGGTGTAAATAGGGCCCCCAAAAATTAGGTGGAAATGCTCATTTTGGGGCTTTTTTCCTGGGCTTTGGGGGGCCCAATTGCCGGGCGGGGGCCTGGGGCAGTCCCAGACACCCCACATCCTGCTAAACTGTGAAAAGGCCCGGGCCCCCCTTTTAACCCCCCCCACTTAGTTAAACAAATGCAAAGGGTGCGGGCCCGGGTTGAAAAAGCCTGCTGCCCCGTTTCCTTAATTGTAAAACCCCCAAACTTGTTTCTAAAAAACCCAGGTTTAAAACAAAGGGTTTCGGGGGAAACCAAGATAAACCAATGCATTAAAATTTAAAAAAATTTCAAATGGTGGACAAAAGAAAAAAATTTACACTTTCCCGAAATGCACATAAAAAAAAAAGGACAAAACCCCAAAAAACACTGTTTTTCTTCATTATTTAAACTTTAAAAATTTTTCCCCACTTTTACCCCCTTTAAAAGGGGAAACAAAAAATAGCGGGGACAAGGATTTGCCCAAGGAAAGGGATTGTGCCTTATAATTCCACAGGGGAAAAAATTTAAAAAAACCCAAAAAATCTTAAATTTAAAAATTTTTAAAATTTCAAAATTTTGTTTAAAACACCCCAAAATTTTTTTTGAATATTTAAAAAATTTTGGGGACCTTTTTTTTCCCGGGTTTGAAAAAAAAGGGTTTTTTTCCAAATTAAAGTTAAAAAATTTTTGGGTTTTTGGGCAAAAACCCCTTTTGGGAAAAATTTTATCGTTTTATTATTTAAAATTTTTACTTTTTCCTTTTTTCAAAGGAAAAATTTTTTGGTTTTTTTTTCCCCTTTTATTTTCTTTTGAGGTTTTAAACCAAAAAAATAAAAAAAGGTCCCCAATTAAAAGTTTTTTCCCAGCCTTAAAAGGGATAGGACCCAAAAAACCATAAAGCTTTAAAAAAAAATTTGTTAATCCAAAAATTTTCCGGGGGAAAGGGGATAAAAATTTTTGTCTAGAATTTCCCCTGCAGCCAAACATATTAAAAATTGGAAGTCCCCCAAAAAAGTTCTTTTAAACCCCAAAAAGAAGGGGGGAAAAAAATTACAAAAAGGCCCCAAAAAAAGGGTAAACCCCGGGAAATTTCCCAGTAAAGGTGGTTTCATCTTGAAGAAAGTTACTTCCACTAAAAACCCCCATTTTCACAAAATCTTAAGGGGATTGAAAAGAACGTTTTAAAACCCCAAAAAGTCCCCAAAGGTAAAAAAAGGAATTTTAAAAGAATTTATTTAAAACCCAATAAAAAAATTATTTTTTCCCTTTAAAAAAGGAGACGGGGCCCCCAAAAAATTGAAAGAAAAAAAGGTCCCAAATGTAAATTTTGGCGGGTTCCAAAAACTTTGGGTTTCATGTTTTAAAAACCTTTCCCGCTTAAAAGTGAGGGCCTGGCCCACCCAAAATCGAAATTTTTTTGTTAATGCAAATTTAAATTTAATTTTTAAATTTACGCGGGGGGATTTTCCCCAGCAAAAATAATTTCCGGGGGTAAATTTTAAAAAAGAAAATGAAAAACAAAAAGTCCAATTCCACCCCAGTTAAGACCCTAAATACAGCTTTGTAAAATTTAAGGGGGTTTTCCAGGGGAACTAAAACCTAGATTAAAATTTTTTAAAAGAGGGCCCTTTTCAATTTATTTATCCGGGTTCCTCCCAAAGGATTAAAATAGGAACCCGACAAAAAGAGGTTTTAATTTTTCCAAAGGGGCCCCTACAATTTAAATTTTTTTTGTTCTCCCCTATTTTCTTTGGGTCTTTTGGGGTTTTATTTTCCTTTTTTTCTTTTCCAAAAATTGGGAATAAGGGTTTTGCTGGATTTAAAAGAATTTAAAAAGGGGAATGGGACTGGAACCATAAAAGATTAAAATGTTAAAAATTAATTCCCCAAAATTTTTTTTTGGGGAATTTTCTTATAAAAAAAAAAAAAAAAAAAAAAAACTTTTTCTGAAAATTTTAAACAAAATTTTTTCCTTTAAAATGGGACCCAAATAAAAAATTTTTAAATTTTTTGTTTGGGGGAAAAAGGTTTTTTCAATTTTTAACTTAAAACCCGGTTTTGAGGGCAAAAAACACCCCCTTAAAAATTTTCGGTTTTTTATTTTAAATTTTTTTTTTCCACGCAAAAAATTTTTGGGGATTTTTTTGTTTAATTTTCAAAAATTAATTTTTAAAACAAAAACCAAACAAATTTTACTCCCTTTTTTAGTTTTAAATGGAGGGGACACAATCCCCCAGAATTTTAAAACCACCTGAAAGGCCCCCATGATTTTCCTGGGAAAAAAGGGGGAAAAAAAGAAATTTTGCGAATATCCAAATTTTTCCTTTTCCTTTAAAAGGGGTTTCATTTCCCTTTAAAACAAAAATTTTAAAAGCCCCCATTTGGTTTAAACCCTTTTTTTAAAGGGGTTTTCCTGGGGGGATTAAAAATTTTGGTTTGTTTCCCTTAATTAAATAAAAGAAGTTTTAAAAACAAAAAATTTAAAAAGGGAAATTTTTTAATTTGGGTTGGACCCCGAGGGGGGTGTCAAACCTTTTTTGGGGGGCATTTTTTCCCTTATTATAAAAAACCGAAATTTTTGGGAAAACAAAATTTCCCACCCCTAAATTTACAATTTTTCCGCAACACCAATTAACCCTTCCTTTTTTAATTTTTTATGGAATTTTTACATTATTCTTGTTTTATAATATCAAATCGCTAAAAGTTGCAATATATTCATTTGTGCTCTCTGCACAGATGTATTAGAACATCCACACAGAAAAACGGTCACCGCCTGGATGTATAAAGTCAATGCGTGGTCGGCAAGTAGTTAAAAGAGTAGGGGATTAGATGTTAAAAGAGCCAGAAGCTCCTTACTCCTGGGGGGAGTAGCTGTAGGGAATGCAAAAGGTAGCAGCCACATCTAGGCCCTAATGCCTAAGTGGGCCAAAAGGCTTTGAGAAGACAAATAGCAATGTCACATTGAGGGCCTGTTAAAGACCTGCATTGGGACTCATTAGCTGCAAGCAATGGCTCTGCTGGGGCCTCCATCATCTGAGTCCTCAACCTTCCTTCTCAAGAGAATTCTTTTTTAGCATATTTTTTAGAGGAAAATCGTGAAAATCAACTGTAAGAAGTGTGCACAGAAATTAAAGGGCTCCATAACATAGATCATAATGCTCCTTCAACCCCCAACTGAGTGCTATGCCAAATGCATTTTAGATCAAAATTTGGGACTGAATAATTTTACAGTAAGTCTCATACAGTCAGGGTGTTAATACATTAGTGGCAGCCTGCAGCCACACCATTGTGAAGCTCACTGTATTATGTATTTATACAGCTAGGAGAAGGTGAGGCTACATGGACCAAGCCAGCTGTATGCAGCCTCAACCACACCTCCTTGTGATGGGCGTGGTTTATAATAGATTGCCAATGGCCGCACAATTCTGCAGGCAAACAGGGTGATATGATGAGTGTTTGAGAGTTGTATAGGTGATCCCATATGAGCTCTTTATGATTGTATTATTTGAGAACTGCATGCTGGGATTATTTGCATACTCCAGGGGTTATTGTAGTTTTTGTGATGATTGTGTTAAAGGGAACCTGTCACATAGGTTATGCCCCCCTTGCCGAGGACAGCACAAGCTAGTGTCAGACCTGCTGTTTCAAGCGCTGTGTCCCTTGTTCTGTAAGATGCAGCAGTTTTAGAGCATTTACCCCTCAAATCTTATTCATGAGCAGGTGTTAGCCCCGCCCACCAAAGGATAGTCCCGCCCACTAACAGGCACATGTTTCTACCTATTCAAAGTAGTAGGTTTATCAGTTGAGGTGGGCGGGGCTAGCCACAGGTGGGCGGGGTTTGAAAAACTGACTTTTCATGACCCTTTTCTGGCTGAAGACTGCAGATTTGAGCATTAAATGCTCGAAAACTCCAGCATCTTACAGAATAAGGGACAGTGCTGAAAACAGCTGGTCTCACACTACCTTGTTCAGCCCTCAGCAAGGGGGGCATAATCTATGTGACAGGTTCTCTTTCATTTTTGAGAAATATTTAGAGAATACAGTCTTTATTTTGCTGATGGTGCCTTCATTAAAACCAGACAGAATTTGATCTCTCCATAGTTCAGTTCTTGCAGCTCCATATTCAAGCATTGCTTTAAGGTACACTCTAAAAGACAGCCCCAATTCGCAGACCTCAATGGGGTTGGTGTAATACGGCAAGGGTCCATGGAAATTTGAGCATAAGTAAGTGGCTCTGGGGGTAACTGGGTCGATCGAAGAGACTGGAATGGATTTAACAAACCCCAATAATCAGCCGGGGCAACAGAGAATTTCATAGTTTTTACTGAAATCCATGGTCTGTAGTCAATAACTTACAATATTCATCCTACACTTGCCATAAACTTATTTTTTCATATCCCACAATGCAACAGTCCTGGTTTTTTTAGCTGCTGATCTTTCAGAAACACAAAGCTAAAGTCCAGACTTCTACAAGACTCTGCCCTTTCGGACAGGCTCCAAGAAATGAGGTATTCATTGTGCATCACTTGATATGACAGCATGTGGTGTAGACTTGGAATTCCTTGGCACCCAATCAAGCTCCATTTTGGAGGATTGGGATCCAGTTCCAGTCATAATTACTAACAGGTGATACTAAGCATGTCATTGCGTAAGCAAAAGGGGCAATCGGCTACAAAAGGAGGAGCCCTAGATGATATGGAGCACTCAGATGTTAATCAGCAGAAAATGGGGTCTAAGAAGTTACATGGATGCTCAGGAAGGTTTGGCACACTGACTACCCATGGATGAATTTGCATAAACATCTGTTATGTTTTGCTATAAATATCTAAGCATCTGGACACTTTCACTGCTTTCTAAATAGGCATATTTATCACAAATGGTGCACAGAAGAGTGCAGCAAGCATAGCAATCAGTCAGATTCTGGCTTTCATTCTACAATGCAGGGTTCCATTCTACAAACACACAAAATTAACCCACAAGCACACAGGGAACAAGTCCATGAGATAGGTCTCCCTTCTCTAAAGCAAGGGATGGCCTCTCTCTCCCATATTACATAATATAATGAATAATGAGTGGAAATTAACTTATCAATAGTCATTAGATTAACTTGATAAAACATAGGAGCCATTGCTAGAGGCAAGCTGACATTTTCTGGAAGCTATGGCAGTAAAGGTTATAAACTGAATGGGAGATGTACAAGTCTGTATGCAGTGAGCTTCCCTCTAGTGGTGGAGGCAGGCAGCTAAAGTATTCTTTTCTATGACTTAAAGGGGTTTTATCATTTCATTAAATGGTCTTCAGAATAAGGGGACAGTGAAAACAAGCAACTTTGCAATTGGATGTCATTAGCAAAGCTGTCTTGTATTCACAGTTTTCCTTATCTTGTGTTTTTGTTTACACTGATCTCCAGTGCTGGTCGGATCCCTCCTCCTTGCATTTCACTAGCTCATTTACATTCTGTACAGCCCCGGTTGTATTGAGCATTCCTGTGTCTCTCACTCAGAGACCAGCACATTTTCACTTTATACAGCCAGAAGAAACAGAATTACACTGAAAGGCTTACACAATCAGGAAATGGCACAATTTGTGTTGATCCCTGCCTGACTCAGAGTTAGGGGCCGTAGCATTTTCTCTCTCCACACCCAGCAGAAACAGACTGCAACAGATTCTACAATGAGAAAACATAACAGTTTTGTCCCGGTGCCTAACTCTCCTGCATCGACGGGAGATCTGTGCCGTTCATAGAAAGCTGGATTCAACTGTCACACATCTCCAGCTGTGAGAGGAGAAGAGATCACTGTTCAGTCTAGATTGAATGCAGCCTGTGGTATGTAAACAGCTCTTACAAAATAAGACTGCATAGGGAAAGACTCAGTGACATGTGGACAGAGAGGGAAAGGGGGGGGGGGGGGGCTCAGGAGCCAGCATGCACAGTGAAGGGGGGGAGGGGGGGGAAGGAATCTGAGGGGCAGTATGAATCAGCCGAGCTAAGGAAGCGATACATCCCCTTTAAGCAATTCTGAGTCTGTAAGAAAATACATATATAAAAGTTCCTAGCTGCTTGTGACTTCTCATTATGCTGTGGGCCCTCAAATAATTCTTTTTTTTAATGGTTAGTCCATAATGGCCTGTTTGTAGATATTGCTACCTTAATTTGTCAGAGGATCTTACATGTGTTCTTTACAGATAGTTGTTTCCTCACTTATTGTATAGCTTTTAATTTTTTTCTTGTAGTCCCCTCATTCATTGGTTTTCAGTGCTTTTAGATACGGGATCCATATGCCAATGAACTCCTAGGCTGTCAAGTAGGCATTCTCCACTGTTCAGTTTTGAACAGGGAGAATGCCGAGGTTCATGCACTCTGAGCAGTGGTGACTACCCTCTTCATGAACAGGTCTGTCAAGGGAGCGGACACCACTGCTCCGGGAGCATGAACCCGAGCACTTTCACCTTTCAGAACTGAGCAGTGGAGACCACCCACTTGACAGTCTAGGAGTTCATTAGCATATGTGACCTGAAACCAACAGCACTGATAGCTAAAGAATGGATGGAGGAGGAATTACAAGAAAAAAATATAAGCTATGAAGTCAGTGGAGCAGCAATTATTAGCAGATACTATGAGTTCTATTTGTCACCTGATCTCACGTATCCTATTAAAGATGAAAGTTTAGAAAGGTGAGGAGGGACTATCAGACACAGACAGATCTACTCCTCTTGACTTCTGGATTTTCGTCTGACACGCTGGCGAGGCTCACAAAGCACTGTATGTGAATGGAGTACAAGCTTCTCAAGTGTTAGCACGTGAACCTGGAAGTCAAGAGGAGAGGACTGCTAAGGAGCTCTGGAGCAGCAGCTAGGGTGAGGGCTAGGTAAGTACAAAGTTTGTTTTTTTTTTTTTTTTTTTTTTTTTTTTTAGGGGGGAGGGGGGAGAAGAGGGGTTTGGATCAACATGAGCCCCAAATATTATTTTAATGAAAAGCCCTTTAATCTTCATTCTTCCTTTCTTACCCCTTTTGGTTACTCTCTCCCATATACCTTACCTGTCCCATAATGAATGATTAAACTAGCGCCCATGTTACCACTTGAATCATGTTTTAAAGTAAATATAGACAGCGATGTGCTGGTCATTGTAGTTGAGCTGTGTTTTCTTCAAGGTTGTTTCAAAAATTGGTTAAAAACTAACAATGAAACACATGTTTGTACTATGGAATTCATGTGCATATGAGCCTAGATCCAAATTCCCATTATGTAAAGCATGCATATGCTGAGGAAAGGCAGGGTAATGATGTGCCTGGCTGCCATCTGTCTTCACATAGGCCTAACTATAAACACATTTTTACTGAATTGCACAAATTCATTTTGGTGGGTTTGGTTAAAAAAAAGTAAAGTTTGTTAGGATGTCACAGCATGGAGCATCAGACACACCACATGTATACAGTCTGTGGGTTGCTTTCTCAGCACTTTAACATTTCAGTGATTAAGACAATTTATCGAACCTTATCCTAGAAAACAAAAAGTTCTTGCCAGGCAGTCCCTGAGGTCTGTAGCAGATGGGGAAGGGCTTAAGGGCCTCTTTCTTTTCAGTGGGCAGCGTGATTCCATCCAGGATACCCATTTCCGGTACAGGGAGTGGTATGTCTCTGGCAAATCTCAAGCTTAGTTGGCACAGATAGGCCAACAATGGTTCCGCCCCGTTGTCGCTTTATTCATACATTTAGGAAAAGTAAGATGGGAATGGTACATTGCAGAGCTATAGAAACCTCATTTGCAAGATTTTTGCTAGCTTTCCGTAAATAAAAAGCATTTCCCAGACTGGAAATCCATAGAAACACTAAGGGCATGTCCCCACTGCACGGTTTGTCGGCCGGTTTGCGGTTTTTCAGACCGCCTGAAAAACCGGCCGAAAATTAGCACAATTGTGCTGTATGGAAAACCCGAGCAGCAGTCCCCACTGCACGGGTTTTCCGTCGGGCGGTTTTGCCCCCGGTGGTCAGGCCGCAAAACATTATAGAAGCACAATCTTCCGTCCGGTTTTCGGATGGAATCTGTGCTTCTGAATGTGAAGGGGGAAAAGCCCTCCCCTCCCCCCACCCCCCACCCTTCGGCCAGTATTTGTCCTATGCCGTGGGGATGCGCCCTATGGCTACAGCAGTGATTTTCTGTCCGATTTTTAAGCAGAGTCAATATTTAGAATCCACAAAAAAATAAAATTGTAAATGACGCCCATAGACCTCAATAGAATATCCGAGCTGTGGTCTACACAGCTCGAATTTCCAGAAGGTAGGAAATCTGTTCAAAAGCCTTAGAACATGTTCTATAAGTGATTGTATTTCACTTAAAAATGGCGGATTATAGTACAGTTCAAGGTTAATAAGCCGGCCGAGATCCAACTGCAAAATCCACGCAAAAAACAAAAACGATTGTAAAATACTGTTTGGATTTTATAACAGAATCTGACAATGTTTTACAATTGCCGTGCACATGTAGTATAACATTTCTTTAAAGGGGTTTTGCCACGATCTTACCTCCTGCATCCAGCTCTTCAGCTGTGTTTGCTCAGAAGGGGGCACATATGATTTGTTTGAATTGCATATCATGTGACCCAGCAGGATGACATCACCAGGCCTTTCCTCTCTGTAGTCAAAGAAAGGTCTGTTTATGTATAGAATTGTAAGTAGTTACACTGTAGCTCAGGAGGTAACATTTTTGTTTTACAGCACAGGAACTTAACCTGTGGATTTTTTCCCCTATTTATCAATGCACAGACCTGATTGAGGTTTCTTTTTTTTTTTTTTTTTTATTTGCACCGTTTGACTGATTACTAACTAGTCCAAAGGACAGGAGTAGAATGACAGCACCCGGGGTTTGAACACTCAGTAGGTGCCTGAGGGGAGAGGTGATGTCGGAGCATATTTGACCAGGACTGAGGAGGTTACAGCCCTGGTCGTATCCCCTGGAGATGAGCTGTAAATAATGGATCACTAAAGGAGCAGCTAAGACAAAAACGGTGCAGAATTTTTAATAATTATGAATGGTGAAAATGTTTATTATTTAAATTTACAACTTCCCACGTCAATTTTACTTCATGGCAAAACCCCTTTAAGGGTGCTTTCACACGGTGCATTTTTTACGCCTTTTTTGACACTTTTTTGTGCAGAAAGGCACAGCAATTAATGCTGTACATTGTAGCACAAAAAGGCATAAAAAAATGCACCGTGTGAAAGCACTCTAACTGCTGAAGTTGTAGCTAGTCTAAATAATCCTCTGTGAACTGAATGAGCTAGGAACATCTTTCAGCTGCCCTGAAAGTTTGTTACAATGTATCAGTTTAGCTAAAAGATTTGGGTTTTGAGTCTATATTTAGTTCACGGAGTCCTGTCTAGACTAAGTGCAACAGCAACAAATTCTCAGCTGTGAGAAGGATTGGGTTTGTACAGTTTTTTTTTTTATTAGACTCGGGATGTAAACAAACATTTTTATTCATTGTCTGCAAGCAGAAATCCTAATAAACGATTAAGGATTGAAAGACATAATACATTATAAAGTTGCAGGAATTTCTGAGACATAAAAATGTAATAGGTACAAAAATAGTGTCCGTAACCCTTGTAACTGCAGGAGATTAGCATCCTATTTTCGTAAACAAGTCACCTCTGTAATGAGACTTCCTGCATTCTTCCCCGGAGGGCTGTGCACAAGCCTGGATCAACCCTATAAGTGACTGGTATTATATGTAATCCTCCACTTGTCATGTATGGCAGTTCGACATTGACCGGTCAATATTGCCCAATCATCTCGTCAGACAGTGGCTGGGACTTGATGTGTCACTTCAGCTGTACAGTACCCAAGGAACTCAGAACATTACAATGTCAGTAAAGGACTTCAAAGGACAAATCACATGGTGTCCTGCACCTTACACCAAGTGCCAGAGCTCCTGAACAGGAAGTTTTGATTTTATTCCGGATTAAAATTCCTACACACAGCTCTGGGATTATTGGCGGACATGATCAAAGGCGGTTTAATGCATTATGCTAATCTGTGTATTTTATACAACAAAGCTATTCAAACAAAGGAAATATACAATAATTGGAACAAAGGTTTTTTTTAATTTAAAATAAGGCTTAATCCTATTTATTCATGTTTGTGAGGTCTCATTTAGATTGCAAGCTTTACAGGAAGGGATCATGTATTCTCTTCTATTAAGCAGATTGTACACTTTTGCTGCTAGTGGAGGCCCTTCTCTACAGTTGTATCTGTTTGTTGGAAATTTTATAAGGGGTAACCTTCATCCCCCCCCCATTTATATTTTCGTGTTCACTGTGTATTTGTTTTTGCCCCCAATGGCTTTCCTACACTGCTACCCCTGTATGTCGGCCATACTGTACTGTGTGGGCAGCCATTGTACTGAGCCCCCGCTAGTGTGACTAGGACATGGAAAACACAATGTCAGCTTGTAGAAGGAGAAATCCTGCTCCAGTGTAGGCCAATGCAATGCCCGAGACTGTTTCGCTGGCAAAAGTTGTGGCACTTAGAATCGAGCACATCACAGAGAGGAGGAGGCAAAAGAGGGCATAAAATGAGAGAATCGGGCACTGTGCTGTGCGGCAGTGACCACGTGCAGTGCCAGAGGAAGCTGCTGTTTGTGCAGAGCAGCAGTTTCACATACAGTTGCCACAGCGCAGCCACTAGGCTACAGGCAAGACAACTCGAAGAAATAGGAAGCCCCTACTTGAATAGAACAGATAGAAGTCCTTCTGAAGAAAGACGAGCCAGATGATAAATTCTAGCTGCCCCGAGGCACTGGGCCTAACCTCAGAGCTGAAAAGAGTGAGTGAACTGCAGTGACAAAGAAGGGACAGCTGACGAGATTTGAGGCAGCCAAACTAGTGGCAATTCAGGTGAAAATTGAGGTTCCTGGCCCTGATATATGGAATGTTCTAAAAATTGTGGTTCTGCTTTATTACAGATGGATTGTTCACCTGCAAAACCTGTGGTGTCCTAAGGAACCCCTTCAAGAAGTCAGTCTCAAACAATATCGTCAATAGGAAATAATTATAGCTTTTGAGTCCTTTGAGTTATAGGAGATGGGATAAATCATTATATACCTAAGCAGTCTTAGAAAGCTGTCTGAATACTATGCCTATATTGGCTGTTACACAGCTTAAACGGGTTGTCTCATCTCATAATGTCATAGGATGCATGAATTAAGTAATGCTGGTTTCTCTGTCACTTCCTGGTCAAGCTGTCTGTAATTAGCATATGAGCTCAGTGTATTCAGACTTCTGCTAATTAGATTAACTGAGAAGCTTCCCTGCTCCTGACAGTCAGAGATTTAAATAAACAGCAGTAATTACTCTTTTGTCTGAAAGATCAGATAAACAAGCTCCCATTGTCCTGAGTCCTGTGCTGTGCTGCTGCAGCCATGACCTGTGTGATGTCACTCCCTACTATCAGATAGAACAAACAGCAGGGGATAAGAAGTACGCAGGTCGGTCACTTGGGGAACCAGAGAGGCAGGAAGGTGATAAAATCACTTGCAGCTCCTCAACATAAAAAAAAATGAACAAAGCAATATATTTGGAAAACATCTTCTTTTAGTGTTCCCTACATGTTGAATGCTAATCTTTGTAGCGAGACAACCCCTTTAAATAGAGAAAAATGTAAATAAGAAATGGTTCAATGAAGGAGAGCTTGTAATAAAACAGGTAGGGATGACTATGACTATCTGCTGGGTACACAGTAGTTAACTGGTGGCCTACCTAGTCAACATATTGAATCAGCATTTCACTTTTGGTGGATGTCCTGTGACAAAACTGTCGACCATCAGCTTTAATCTGTAGAAGATCCCGGCAGGTAGTCTTTAATTTCCCTGCAGCACCCCCCTAGGAGAAATGCAGCATTGCACAGGCTGTTTGTGTAAGGCATGCTCAGGAAGGGAAGATCTCTCCTTAAGGAGAGCACCGAACGAACGGCTTGTAGAGTTTTTGGTTTTGCCTTTTCGCCCTCTACTTAGCATCTGCTAGAGGGTGAAAAGGCAAAACAAAAACTCTACAAGCCGTTCGTTCGGTGCTCTCCTTAAGGAGAGATTTTCCCCTTTCCCTGAGTTTACCGATGCCTCCCACACAGCCAGCCAGCCTTTCTTGCTCTGCACTGAAGAGGGACAAAAATCCCGAAACAGCGTTGTCTGTGGATGAGAGATACTGGCTGGCTAAAAAATCCTTTTTGCTTTCTCAAGACTCGGTGGGTCAAAAGCAAATTGAGGATTTGTTACAACCAACAGAGGGCGCTGTGGGCTTCTCAGCCCCTTTCCTATAATGCTTTGTGATGTGTAAGGCATGGAAATACTGAGTCCTTCAGACACTTTGTAGTCATCTACAGCTCTGGTCATCCTAAATTTTCTAATAGGGTATTTGAAAGCGAGTTCAACCCCTTTAAGTAAAAGCTTACAATATGTCTCGGTCTACAATGGCTTGAATTACTGGCAGCCATAACAGCAGCACCACTGTTTCAGCATTGGCATGAGCTGATGGAGCAGTGGTTGATATATAGTGGTTTATTATAGACATCCATTTGCACAGCGGTATGATGCAATAGTACAGCAATGAGCCACAATGGGATGTGATGTCACTTTAATTCAGCATCTAGACTTGCAAATCAAAATGCCAATCTGAGAGACTTGGATTGTGTCTAGTGAAATTCCTTGTGTCAGAGAAGGGTCTATTTCAAGTCAAAGAGAACACACAATGTAAAGATAGACCATCTACAGGCCACAACTAGAACATATCATTTCTTATAATTAGATACCATAGAGTAACATCACATATTTCATATATAGGATCCAAAAAAGTCCTGCAATCGGCTGTAGAGACCAGCTGCTGTGAGTACCATATGAAGGACCGAGAAAACTTCTATCAAACTGGGGTCCTTCTATTTATATCATCCACACAAACATGCCAGTCACTTAACAGGTGTTATCTGCAAACATGAAGCCGCAGACTACAGACCCAGCTCTCTGGCTTACTTGTGTCTTCACCACAGTCCTTTGGCCTTTTGACAACATCATCATACGCCCTGACTGAAGAGAACAGTAGAGGTGTGGTACAGTGTAGTGCCACTATTGGACACGCATGGTCCTGTGTAAATCATCTCCTAATCTGATATAGACACATATGTAAATTGATCACACTAAAAAAGTCAGATCATGTCTAATTTCCTAAATAAAACCCCCCTGGTACTGCTTAGAGTTTCTCAGTTACTGGAGCTCTTAACCTTTATTGGAGGCTGTTAACTATGAATGTTGTGTTATGTGCAGAACAGAATCTAGGGCAATGCAATGAAAAAGACTTAAAGGGGTATGCCACTTTCACTGATTTATTTTAAACCTGTAAGCAAAGGTAAATAAAGACTATTACCAAATACATTGCAGTTCTGATTTTGCTTTTTGTAAGTTAGCAGTTCTTATCTCCTGCTTTTGTACACAAGTTCCCTAGGTTACCGACCACCTCTCTCTTCTCTAACAGGCTCTAACAGCAGGGTTGGGATGATGAGGTCTCTCCCTGGTATGTGTTATCATGTTATCAATAAGATATAGCTTATGTTACTTACTGCCAAAATTTAACAAATTAGATCTCTGTAGTCTTATCCTTACTATTACCAATGTCCCTCTAACAGGTTCAGCTAGGAGTAGCAGAGCTGAAATGACAATCACTGCTGTAGAACCGACACAGCCTAACCAGGAAGTGTATAAGTCTGAAGCTATCTGTGGCTCTGTGAAAAAGCATGGTGAGAATAACCGCTCAACTTAAAGGGATGTTCCCACAAGGAAACATATACACAACAGGTCACTCAGTTACAAGCACACTCGCTTGGCTATATTTAAACCTCTCATAGCAACGAACGGAGGAGGACAGCCGCAAGTGCTGCCCTTCTTATTCTGCAACACGGTCTGCTCATAGCTAGCTATGAGCGGATGTTCCTTTAGGCTGCTTTCACACAGCGCAGTTTTGATGCAGTTTTAACTGCGCTCCAATTAAACTGTCTTTATTACCAGCAAGCTTTTTTCACTTATCTAAACTGTTTGGAAAGTGAGTAATCAATCAGTGTGTTTGTAATCCACAAGACTTCAAACACAGTCATTGATTGCTTACTTGAAACACCTTTCCGAACAATTTAGACCACTGAAAGAAGCTTGCTGGCAATAAAGGAAGTTTAATTGGAGCCCAGTTAAAACTGCAGTGCGTGAAAGCTCCCTTAGGGAAAACATCCCTTTCAGTAAATATAAAATCTGATTAATACCAAAGTAACATGTTGTTAAAAATGTATTTGTATCCTTGTACCATATCTTCCTTCAATGCAGAGCTTAGAACCAGAAGCCTATGGGATCTGTTCCAAAGTAATTGTTATGGACATGTTGTGCTGCATGACAACTTTAGATATAGGATTGTTATTCAGTATCTACAGCAACCACTCTTTCTCAAATTTGTTAGCTGAACGTCCTTCGTAGTGACCACAGTAACATGCAATCCGTGAAAATCTATCATTCCTTATTTCCCTTTACATTAGTAATCAGATTTTTCTCAAAATAAATGAGGACAAAGAACACTTTTTTAGTTATGTGCCCTATATAATTTAGAATATCCATTTTCATATACCCAATCAGTGAGTTAAGAGTCCTATGTTTAGGATCCTAAATCATTTACCAGTCTTGATAGAAGTTATAATACTGTAGATCCTGTCCTGAACTGCATTACTCAACCCATTGATTTATAGAGAACCTGTGACCATTCCTGAAATGTCTCTTTTAGTAAATACTGCTATTCTCTAGGGCATACAAATTTTGGGACAGCTTTTCTTAAAGGGGTTTTGCCACAAAGTAAAATTGACATGGGAAGCCTGCAAATGAACTAACAACCATTTTTCACCATTCATTATTATTAAAAATTCTGCACCGTTTTTGTTTAAGATACTCCTTTAGTGATACACTGTTTACAGCTAGTCTCCACGGGATACGACCAGGGCTGAGCTGCTCAGTCCTGGTCGCACATGCTCCGACATCACCTCTCCTTTCAGGAGCTACTGAGTGTTCAAACCCCAGGTGCTGTCACTATTACCGTCCTCTGTATTCCTTAGTAATTAGCCAAACGGGGCAAATAAATAAAAAAGAAACCTCAATGAGGTCTGTGCACTGACAAAGAGAAAAAAAACAAAAAAACACACAGGTTTGTTTCCTGCAGGGATTTGAACCTAGGACCCTTGTGCCAGGCAAAAGCTTTACCTCAGCTACTCTCAATGCTTTATGTAAACAGACCTTTCTTTGACTAGAGAGAAGAAAGGCCTGGTGAGGTCATCCTGCTGGGTCACATGATATGCAATTCAAACAAACCACACACAGAGCTGAAGAGCTAGATGCAGGAGGTGTGAAATGAGATTGTGGCAAAACCCCTTTAAATCTCTAAGTTGTGTGGTTCCCCTGTATTTACTCCTAGAAACGCATTACTAATCAGTCAAATGACTGTTATCAGTTGGGGAGGAAGGGTGTTCCCACACAGTCTGCTCCAATCAGTGCGGACAGTCTGTGTTCAGGGACACACCCCGTTAACAACTGGAATTGTAACACCCAGCTGACAGATTCAGTAATACATTTCCAGAAGGAATAACAGAAACAGCACAACACAGAGATATGATGCTCCAGAATTGTTATTTTACAGGGAACAGAAGGATTTACTAACAGAGGTAAGTCACAGGTCCTGCTGGAATGAGCAATTTGCATTGGTTAATTTTTTTCTGTGGTGGTGCTGCTGTAAAATAAACCGGCAGCTAGGGCATATGGACAAAATAGTGTACAGGTAAAACTATGGTATTATTAGCAAAATCATGCAATCACAATGGGGTGGTTTTGTCAACATACAATATCTGCAGAAGGAAACTAAGGGCCTTATGTATGAAAATAATCTAGATCTAAGGGCATGTCCCCATTGCACGGGTTTTCGGCCGGTATTTCAGTTTGCGGTTTTGCAGACTGTCTAAAAAACCGGCCGAAAAGGAGCAGAACGGGGCTCTATGGAAATCCCGTGCAGCAGTCCCCACTGCACGGGTTCTCCGCCCGGCGGGTTTTCTGCCCACAAAACATTCTACAAGCACATTCTTCCATCCGGTTTTCGGACAATCTGTGCTTGTGAAGAGGGAGGGCTTTTCTCCTCTCATCGCGGAGAAAAGCCGTCCCCTCGCTGCTGTGGGCACTGCACACAAACACCGGTCGGATAAACCGACTAGTATTTGTCCCTTGCCGTGTGAACGCACCCCAAGACTTTCTTTGTTGCCCATAGAAAGCCGAGTTCAGCTTTTATTTTTTCAGAGCACTATATGAAATGAAAAGGGAGCTCTGATCGGTTGCTACTGTGTTTCCCCAAAAATAAGACACCCCCGAAAGTAAGACATAGCAGAGATTTTGTTGAATTCCCTAATATAAGGCACCCCCAGAAAATAAGACATAGCGGAAATCATTAGAGGGTTGAAGGACCTGTGAAGGGAGGTCATGTGACTGATGTCACCACAGGTCCCAAACATCCAAAGGAGAGTAGACAAAGTACATGTAAGTAACAGAGGGAAGAGGGGGGAAAACAGCAATGATACTGACACACACACACATCTCACAGGATGGCTGATGGGGCATGCTGGGACTTCTAGTTCTACAAGTCCCAGCATGTCACATTTGCCATCCTTTGAGATAAGTCACTGCAGCTGCCATAAAATGTCCTTTACATACATATTATCTATGGTTGTGACTCTAACTTTGATATATATATATATATATATATATCTTATATATATATATATATATTTATATATATATAATATATAACACACACACACACTAGTATAGCTGCTATAATTTATTCATGGAAAAATAAGACACCCCCTGAAAATAAGACAGTGCATCTTTAGAAGCAAAAATTAGTATAAGACGCTGTCTTTTTTTCGGGGAAACAGGGTATGGGCAACAAAGAAAATCTTAGACCTAGACAGAGTTTATACATGTGGCCCCATATTCTCAGAGTGTGTTCCCACACTAAGTTTTTCTGATGCAGTTTTTAATCCGAAGCCAAGAACAGATCATAAATGCAGGACATCTATAAAGCAAAACTGAGATTTCTACACATTTTAAATCTATTCAAATCTGTAGATTAAAAACTGTATCTAAAATTCTGAACATGGGAACACACCATTACGGTCAGGTGTCCCCAAAGATTATGATCGCCAGGGATCCCAGCAGGAGGACACTTCGTAATTAGGGAACCTGCTAATAAGCAGGAATCATCAAAAATAGACCACCCCTTTAAGCATCACCTGTAACAAAAAATATTATATTAAAAATTTACACAAAATATGACATAAGTAGCCATGTGGCTGAAATCATCAATGCAGAAGAAACTTAAACACTTTCTTGGTATCGGCCTCAGGAGGCAAATCCAAACTTGACATTCACCAAGACAAATAACTTCACTTTTGATTGTCACTGTCTTGTTTCTACAGATATCTTCATTGCACTGATGTAGATGGAATAATGTAAATTACTACAAAGGACTAACTTACCACAATGGCCTGGAGGAGGTATTTCAAGAAAATCAACCCCACTAAATATCTTAATGGTACAGTGAAAAGAAGGCATCTGTCGTCGGACATCCCTCAAACTCTATATATTCGAAAGCCTTGCCCTAGGTGGTAAAGGCTTTGTTACAACTTCATATAAAGGACGGCTTGGGATATAGTTCTTTATCTGTTGTAGGTGTCCTTGTGAGGATTCCATTGTAACCTGGGATTATGCTGTCAGGGGCCTCTTGTACTATAAAAGACAACATATAATGTTAGCAAATGCCTTGTTCTATAATGAATAGAGTTAGCGAGGGTTTCCGTCACTGCCTAAGGAACACATGGGCTAAGCCACTAATTTCTAGAGAATGCTGGTAAGGAATGGCAGTGATAGCAAAGAGGTGTTGTCACCATGCTGCTTCTCAGAGCCTGCTCTTCACATCCAGACTTGCACTTTCTGGTTAGGCTGTGGATGGTTCTACAGCAGTGATTGATATATCAGCTCTACTATTCCAGTGTCATGAATGCTGGAGATTTGTAAACTGTAGTGCACAATGCTACAGAGCTCTAAAGGGTTAAAGTTCGTCAGTAACATAGATAAACAAGCTCCTTAGGTGGAGAAAACAATCAGCAGGAAGTGATGTGACCATAGTCGGACAGGACAGCTGGAGCAATAAGAGTAGAGAGGTGGTCAGTAACCTGGAGAAACTTGTGTACAGTACAGAAGCAGAAGACGAAATCTCTATCTCCTAAACTAAGCAAAATCAGAACATAATATATATATATATATATATATATATATATATATATATATATATATATATATATGCATACATACACACACACCACACACACACACACACACACAATATGTAGATTTTCTAAGAAAAATGATTAACTAGGAAATTGCTCTTTAGAGAATATACACCATTTTCCAAATTATTATGCAAAAGAGATAGGCAGGCATAGGGTTCCCCATAGTCATTTACTTATTTACCTTTGCCTAAATGTTTAAAGCAAATCAATGTGACGATAAAACCATTTTAAGATTAGCTATACTGGGCAAAAGTATCATGTATTGATTGTCTGGTAGACTGGAATTGGCCATTGATTCTCAAAAATGTACCAATAATTATGTTTTTAATGTATACAATTCCAACTGCATTTCCTGAGCTTGTGGCAAATTTTAATGTAAAATTATACACAATTTAAATAAAAGATAATTTTTATTACACGTTAAAAAAACTGTCAAAACGCAAAAATACATAATGCACATGATAGCACCCAAATTCCATATAAAAGTACATGTATGAAAATATCCTAAAGTGCAAAGCATAATATAAAAACAGATAAGGTGCTCAACCCAGCCTACATAAACACAAATCATAAAATACCATGTACGGTACATAAAATATATAGGCAAAGGCGTAGAGACCATAACACATACACCTCAATATTTTAATGCAAATCAGACCCCACAAGATAGTCCTGCGAAAACAGGGACTGTTAATACCATAAGTACGAACTGTCAACCAATGTCTCTCCTGTTACATATAGGTGACATTTCTAGAACCCTCAAAGGTAATTAGGCCTAGCTATGCAGCAAACAGTACAACTAAAAGCAATTTATAACCACCCAAATTTTACAATTCAGTAGTCTGGGGAAGGCTGAACGACATTTCTTGTTGTCATTTGGGTTGTTACTAGGCTCTACTAGAAATAAATATAGCTGAGAGATAGAGAAATGGACATTTTTTTTTTTTTTTTTAGAACTGAAGTGAGAGCAATAAAATCAGCCATATTGTACAGTGAATTAGATTAATAGCATTCTTAGAAGGTGTTATCTACTGGTAGAAGGGCCCCCAAAATAATCTGTTTCATGGGTTGTTTGGTCCTGAGATCTCTAGTTATAAGCTTTTTTTTTTTTTTTTTGTTATCAGTAGTGGACCCTCACTGCCAGCACAGAGAAAAGAAGGTATTAGATAGTGCCCACTGAAATCTATGGGCTGCCTGCGTAATACATGGACATGCCAAGTCCTCCAAAGAAAGGACTCTCTTTGTAGCCACTCAACACTAGCAGAATGATGCTGTTTATGTCTAGCTTTATTTAGCCTATTCTTCTAGAATATGTTTATGCATTTCTGTAGCTGTCTCCTATGTTCTCTCCAGGATATGCAGGTAGAGCAGACTTGATATATTTGCAGTCTTCTGAGCTCAATTAATACCCAACAATTGTGCCAGAGAAATCCTTTGATTTTGCATGTGTTAAAACATTTTGTTGGCTGACTCCTGAGAGACAGACATAAAAATGATCCAGAGATCCGCACCACCAAGACACAGAACAGTTGTCATTCTTTGTTACAGCCGTTAGATATCTGACACTCGGCACAGATGTTATAAATGATGCTTTATTTTGGTTACCTTTTGCAAGAAAAAAAAACCTGGCAGAACACACAGTTCAACTGCCAGAGAAAAACACACTGCCAGATTCCAACTATGGTAAATTCATATTAATTCTTCCAGATCTGACTTTCTATGCAAACATAGATACTGTGTCCTTCATACGCCAGAAATAACAGGCGCAAGCTCTGGGCAATTACATGCAGAAAAAGTCTAATGAAGTAGAAAGTCCAAAGAGTGGAGGACAGCGGTGAATGTATGAACAGACCACTTTTTTTTTAGAAAGGGAAGATCTCTCCTTAGTGAGAGCGCCTATATAGGCGTGTGGAGATTCGAAATTGCCTTTTGCACTCCACGAAGCATCTGCATATCACAAGGCAATATGGGAAAGGAGCTGCGAAGCTCAAGCACCCTCTGTTGGATGTAACAAATCCTCAATTTGCTTCTGACCCACTGGGTCTTTGGAAAGCAAAAGTAGTATTTAGCCAAGCCAGCATCACCCTGCTGTAGACAGCCGTTTCGGGGCATTTGCCCCTCGTCAGTACAGAGAAGATTGATGGCAGACTTTTTTTAAACACAGAATTGACCAATTATTTTTCGATGTTTACCAGCCAACCTTTAGTTGCCGGATTCTCTTCTTCCGGCAGTTCTCAACAAGACATAGGCTAGATATAAATTGATGCAAATATTTACTTCTTATTTATATCTAAGCAGAACAGATTTATTTTTCCTCAGGTGAGAAAGGAGGGAGGAACCTTCCTATGGTATCAGCCACAGATGTGCAACTGCTCGTACTGGTCTTCAACATGGACTATTGAGGCAGAGGATGGATATTTATTGAAAGAAACCTCATGGACTGAGATATCATAGGTTCTCTCTCTATAAGTCTTTATAATGTGAAAGCAGGAAAAAGAAATAGGTTTTGCTTAGATACAAATATCTACTTCTTATTTATAATTTATATCAATTTATATCTAGCCGATGTTTGGTTAATAATAATGTATGAACATACACATAACTTCACCAATGGACTGTGGTGGTTTGGTCAAAGAAATGTTTCAGTGTCCCACCAGGGTCATTTATGAATCTAGTTTAATTAGATTTAAAGGGGTTGTCTAACTACAAGGATTGCTTTATATGTTAAAGATCTTGCAAAAACAAGTCACTTTGCAATATGTGTCCATTAACAATGTCCTACCTATTCCTAGATATCCCCTATTGTATAGGCTGCATCAGCTCCTCAGGTCGCTATAGCTACAGACCGGTTTGATCTATCCTGATAGGCTGCCAGCACTGGTTGCTATAGCTATAGACCTGGCTTCTGCAGCCTAGCAGAAACCAGTAAACATGCCCCTGAATTCAAAATGAAACCAAGAAAACAGGAAGGAGGTAAGATGAATCAATGTAGTGAGACAACCCCTTCAATTAAATTGTACTCAGACTTTTGCATGTTATTGCTTCAGAGCATTTATAATAATGAACGAATTTATGGATCTGATTAAAAATTTCTTACCGTTTTATGTATATAGCTAGTGTGCAGACCCAACGTAATATATTGCAGTTAAGTGTTACCATGATATCTATCTGCATGTCAACCTATACTTGGGAAACTAAAGACTACAGAAAAGGGGATGAGAAAATGAGGTAATGGATAACTGCAGGATTAAACTACACAGCATTTGTGGACTGTAACCATGGAGAATTATAATTGCTGGTAACAGGGAAAAAAGATAGCACCCAATTACATAGTGGAGATAAGATAATAGGATAAACCAGGTTTCTCCTCTCTTTGAAGAAAAGCTTATTATATAAGTCTTATTATAAGGGTCTTCCCACAGCTATAAAAAGGACCTCTGGTCGTTCCTTGCAGTACTGTTTTAGTAAATGCTTCTGTTTCATATGAAATACCAATTCTGGAGCATCTTCTCTTATAACTATATAGTGCTATTACTCTGTTATTCACACTCTGAATATATTACCGAATCGGTCACCTGGGTGTTTTCAACTAGGGGTGTGTCCCTGCGCAGTCTGACATTGTCCAATCAGAGTTAGGGTGTGCAGGATACACCCAACTGAATACTGGAATGGTAACACCTAGCTGACAGATTCAGTAATACATTTCTAGAAGGAATAACAGTGAACAGCACAACACGCCTCACCAAAGTCATGATGTTCATATCCAAAAACCAGGATTTTCAAAATTAACTCCAAAAGGATTAAATATAACTTCCCCCTTAACAGGAAAAACAATAATACCAATTTTCTATACATTCAAACTTTTCCATTTATTAAAGGAAAGGTTAAAATTTACCCTTGAACCCCGTTTTTGCTTGGTTAATTCCATAAAAATATTCAATTTACAAAACCTCTTTTATCCCAGGCAATTGTCTCCCCCAAAAAAACAGGTTTTTTAAATGCCCCAAAAGAGGGGGCCGGACCTATTTAGGGGATTTTATTTTCATGAAAAATTTCTTTGTGCTAACTTAACGAGTTTAAATAAGGGCTTAGGACTTCATAATATCACAAAAGCGGGCCAACTCGAGTTGTTAACTAAACCCTTTCTTTTGGGGGTTCTTTTGGGGCGGGTGCCCCGTATTAATTTTAGGTGCTTGGGGAATTTTTTCACGGTGGCCCCTTGGCCGGTGGGGGCCCCTTTGAGCTATAAAAGGGTGATTAGTATACCGCTTGCCCTTCAAATGATAAAAAAAACATGGGGTTGGCTGGGAAATAGCTTTTTAAAAAAGGGGTTTACCAGGTGTGTAGGGTTTCCGCGCCCATCTAGGTTCCTCTTGTGTCCCCCCCACTGGGCTATCTGGGGGTTTTAATTCAAATGAAAGGGCCAGACCTTGGGGTAGCTCCAAAACACCAAGCCCAACCCATTTTGGGAGGAGGTAATTTTTAGGGTCCGAAGTGAGTGGGCTGGGTGTTTTAAAATAAAAGGGTATATTCTAGTACCTTTTTAAGTAAAAAAAACCCGGGCTGCTGTAGCCATTTAATCCAACGCCATTGTCGAGTTTTTATTTTGGGGTATCAGGCGGGTATGTGGGTGGGGCGGCGGTTGGGTTGTGTTTTGGGTTCGGCTGCCATAAGTTGGCACTGCCTCTGGGTCATGAACAAGTGGACTGTTAAGCAAAGGGGACGGTTCCATGTGTATTATACCTTTTCCTTAATAACTAAGAAAAGTTTGAAAGAGTTAACATTGTATTCTTCAGATATTTAATACCTTGTTATTGGAAGTTAATGACAACTGTAGTTCATGTTGAACAGTCTCTTAGACAATACCACATTATTAAAGTCTTAGGCAAGAACTGTATCTGCCCTTTGGCTTGGGGCTATTGCCTTCGATATTAAATTATGTTAAAGGAGTTGTCTCATTACAAGCTTTCAGCCCACTTCAATGTTTTTTAGCAGCAAAGGATTTTTGAATTGAGGGGCGTGCTTCTTGTCTGCCTCATTCCCTCCCTCTTCCCCCCTCCCCTCAGCACACAAAAGCTCTCCCCCTAACTTCTATACAGCAGGGTGGGGGAGGGGTTTGCGCCAAGTTAACCCTGTGTGTGCCTGCCTAGGTCTGTTGCAGGCTCCTGGATCAGCTGTATTGCAGCTCCACAGAGAAGCAAGAGAGGGCTGATCTATGATTTTTGGAGCCAGAGGTCTGTGAAGCTGTTATGCTAATAGCAGAGCAGGGGGGATGCAAGTGTTCCTATACCCCCTGCTTAGCATAAAAACCACTCCCAGCAACAAACAACCCTGTCAGAACAGAAAAGGCAGCTGTGAAGTGTTACTAAAACTCAGGATGTGTCACTGTACAGCAGAGCATAAAAGCTTTCCACATGCCCCCTGAATCTGTTCTATTTATTTCACAGCTCCAAGACACATTAATTATAGTAACACACAGGTTCACTCTGTCACATCTATTGATCAGCCTCACCTCTGCTCTCCTTCAATCTGTGTAGAGAGCAGGAGGAAGCAGGCACACACAGGGTTAATCCACCCAGACACAGAAGCCAGAGCCTCCCCTCCCCCACTACAGAACATTTGTGGAGAGGGCTCTGTGCTCTGACCTGTATTAAAGGTTGATGGGTCATACAGACCGACAGCCAGTGAGATAAAGATCAACAGGTCTGCTGCTATAGAGATTTGAGAAGCTATGTACACTACTAACAGGGCTAACTCAAAATCAGTAGGACATTTGTAATGAACATATATTGCAAAGCTGCTTGTTTTTTAAAGATCTTTTAATTAAAACCCAATCATTGTAGCGAGACAACCCCTTTAAGGTAAAAACCACCATGACTGACAGTTCGGATCTGCTAGCTCCTATTTCTAGCTGAACTTGTTACAGAGCCATTATTGATGGAGGGGTAGTGAAAAACAATGACACTGTCCAAGCAGGATGTCTGGCTATAAATGTGAGCTAGCGGAGCTGAATTTGTTATGAAAGGAAACAGAGAGAAAAGCTTGCATATTGCCAATAGACCTTGTCAGCTACAAAATGACTCTTTCATGTAATTACTCATAAATGTGCTCTGCAGACCTGACAGGCTCGCAGGTCAGTAACTCTAAGGCTAGGTTCACACGGCTTAACAGCAATAGCGGTTTGTATTTTCGTATCCCGCATATTACGAAACCACTGTGGACAGGCGGACAGGATGCGTGTTATCGTGAGTCGGGGGGGGGGGGCGGGCGGCACTTCGCCTGGCAATAGCCAATCATGCTAGCGGCTAGGAAAAGTGACAATGTAAATGATACTCTCCCAAACCCCGGCGGAACTTTCGCCGGGGGGGGGGAATGGAGATTTAAAATCCATAGTTTCTATGAGAACTGTGAAATTACCGTAATGAATGGGCCGTTTTCGGCGCGTAATTACGGACCGAAATACGGTCCATTTTAAGCTGTGTGAACCTAGCCTTAGGCTATGTCTACACAGTAGAGGTTTGCCAGCAGATTTTCAGCGGTTTTAGTATTTTGAAACTGCTGAAACTCAGATGGAAAACATCCACATAGACTTTTATACAAAAAACAACCTATATTCTACACAGGTCATCTTTATCTGGTCGTTTTTGGGCGCCCGGCAGTTTTAGACACATGTTGTAAAATCCAACGGAGTCCAGTAGAAAAGGTGTTTAAACAAGGTATATGAATTCTGCATACATTAAAAACTGCCCAAAAAACCACAACAAAAAACTAAAAACCACCCAAAAAAAACGTCAGAAACCCAGCTGCTCTGGACAAAAAACTGACAAAATACTCCGGTTCAAAGTGGTTTTTAGGTTTTGGCTGTCAACAAGTTTTTTGTCCTATGCTGTGTACACCTAGCCTAAGGCTATGTATCCACTGTACACATTTTCGGTCTTTTTTCAGCGTTTTTGGTTTTCTGAAACTGCTAAAAAAAACAACTGAACACAGGTCCCATAGACTTTAATAGTAAAAACGTTCTGTAGTCTCCACAGAATGTTTTTTTCCTGCTCATTTCTGCTCTCAGTCATTTTTTGAAACATGTTGCAAAAAACTCCAGAGTAGGGCAGAAAAATTATTGAACGTACAAAAAAAAAGTGCCAAAAACTCCAAAAAAATGCAAAACGCGCTAAAAACAGATGGTATTTTTAGCCGTTTTTTACATACCCTGGACAAAAAAAACTGTTTTATGAACGGTTTTAGGACTTGGTTTTCAGTGAGTTTTTTGTCCAATGCAGTGTGGACCTACCCTTAGGGTTAAAGCTTTTCTCAGCAGAAAGAGAAGATCAGAGAGTGAGAAGCAAGCTCCGTACTGCTGCTACTACAAAGTAGGAAGTAACTTCACCAGCCCGGCCACCACTAGAGCACAGAGAGAGAGACGGCAATCAACTAGAGAAACTTGTGGAAACAAACTTCTCTAACTCTGATATACAGCAAAATTGGAACAAAAATGTATTGAGATGGGAGTACCCCTTTAATAAAGCAGTTTGTTTAAATGCATCATCATCATCATCTGTATCATCCTGAGAAGCCTCCCATACAAAAAGCATCCTGAGCAGCTGTTTTTCCATAGGTTAAGACACCAAGATCATGTGTGCAAGCTATGACTGACCAGGCAAACACAACCAGTGGCATCCCCTTTAATACCAGTTATGTTCTCTGAGTGCACATTTAAGACTAGGCCTGCAGCAATAGTATTAGATCTTTCATTTCACTTCAACTATGCTTCTTTTTAGTTGATCCGATCAGTGCAAACACATAATACTTTGTCTGTACTTGGAAATGTCAGCCAAAATAAATGCTCTGCCAGCCTTGAGAATCACCAGATTATATCTCGTTCAAGGCTTTGTCCTAATAAGAAACGTCTTTTGCAAACAGGATGTGAGCTACATTTTATAAATTCAAAAATAATCCTCACCCCAAAGATTCTTATAAGAAGGATAAAAGGGACCAATAGAAGTATCTAAAAGTCACTGTGTAGCTTGGTGTTCCTCAACCTGTGTCTCTCCAGCTGTTGGGAAACTGCAGTGGTCAGGGCATACTGGAAGTAAAAGGGGCTCCAGTAGCTGGAGAGCCACACATCCCTCACCATACAGAGGTAGTCATGTTTTGTAGAACAGCCCAGGCAATTAAATATTACTACCCTGTTTCCCCAAAAATAAGACAGTGCTCCTAAAGACAAGTTAAGACTTATTTTAAGGGGCTTTCTTATTTTTCCATGAATAATAATTCACATTTACAGTTGACCAAAAATCCACATTTATCAATATACTGTAGTGATTTCATCACAAACATCAGCATAAGCAGCCAAACTTAGAATTGCATAAAAAAAAAATGCACCGTCTTATTTTCGGGGTATCAGGTTATAGTCAGGAAATCTGCTTGCTGTTAGTGAATAGAAACAAGAAAGAAAGCAGCCGAGAACCCATGAAGAGCTAGTTTTCTCACAGCTAAGCGTTTGCTACAATTTATCCAGTCTTGACAATCCTCTATGAGCTAAACACCTCAGCAGCACAATTTTTTCTCCAATTCTGATGGTTTGCTAAATGTATTTGTATAGCAAACTGCCTGGATTGCTGCAACTGCTCTTCTTGTATTTATAACCTTTATTGATGTAGGTTTGTATGTTTTTTACAATTTTTTTTTTATTATTATGTGTATGGCCATAAGGGATGATGTTCTGTTCAGATGTCATCACTTACTACTGCATATAGTATGAAAGCGTAGGCTGGGTTGCTGACTAGCGGGCATGTGTACTAGTCAGGAGGCCATTGCTTCTATAGTGTAGCCACCCACTTCCCTCCCCAAAGGCATTGTCACACTTCTTTGTATAGTGTGATATTTTGCTCAGGGACTGTGGGCAGCTACAGTATACAAGCGCTGACTGACTTGCTGACTAGTGCTCATGCTTAGTAGATAACAGAACAGAACAACCTCTTTACACTTGCTGGCATAAATCTGGACAACCACATACCGTCACTGTGACACGTTTGGGGAGGATAATCCAATGTTAAGACGCAGCAATCTAAGCTGCCGCGATGAATCTGATGGGAGTGTGCACAAAGGAAAGGGAGTTCTCAGTGCTTCAAATACAGCAAGCATCTTAAGTTGCTGACATATAAACAAGAGTGTCCACCTGTTTCTAGTGATCACAGCAACAGGTTGGACAAGTGACATGACCATCACCACCCAGGAGGGACTGACAATACATACAGCTTTCTGAGGCCTTCAGTAGTTCTATATGGGATGTCTAGTCAAGTTGACTTTTTTTTAAAAGCAACTACATTATGTTATACTTAGTCCTAAGGTAGCAGGGCATGACACTCTGTCTGTCACTGTGTCATGTTCCCCTGCACTAAGCATAACCCAGTGTATCAGTTTTGCCTATAGCGAAGCTTTAAAAACTATAGCAAACCAATATATAGTCATTAATATACCAGAAAAAAGTCCATAGAAAGTCATTAGGCTAGGCAAATGGCAATAGTGTAAAGATGCTCCCTCCAATATAAGGACCCACTCTGACTATACAGAATGCATGCACAAAAAAGAGCCACCACGCCTATAAAATAACTACTTTATTAGATACAAAAGCACTAAAAACAGACTGAAGTGAGAAAGAGTAAACAAGTGGTCAGGCATAGGGTTATATGGCAATATATGTACATATCCAAGTAACAAAAGGTCAGCAATTAACACAATTACCATATGTATAAAGGTAGACGCTAAATAATGATAACTCCATGGTGCATAATAAACTCTAAAGGTGAATCACCCACATACGGTATATCATAGTTCTAAATCATTCATAGTGGAGTACATAAGACATCTACCAATACTTGTCTGCACCAGCCCAACACGCGTTTCACGTACAATAGCTTCTTCTAATAAAGCATTGTTATTTTATGGACATAGTCATTGTTGCTGCTCCAACACACATTCTCACCAAACTTCTTGTAAATGGCAAGTCTGTTTAAGTAGACCAGACTCCCAACTGTCCCAGATTTTAGGGGTTATCCTGCTGTTCCAAGATGAAGAGGAATTTTCCATTGATGGCTAACCTAGCTCATTCACATCAGTGGCTACAAGGAGGGAAGCCAAGGAGGTTGGGTTCTCACCAAACCTCAGCACTGTGTCCTAAACCCCATCTCATTGCCACTTTTTGGTGTATAACTTGGATTCCATTGAAAAGAGCTTAGGATGAAGTAGTCAAACAGTGTGCGTCCTGCTTTTCTATGTCATTTAGACACATGTAGAGGGAGGATTGGTGCCTGAAACCCGGGGAGCTGTGACGAGCCAGAACTATACATGCAAGTAGGTGGCTACATCCAAAGAAAGCATGGAATTAAAAAAAAGTAGAGAGAAATGTCATGGATCCAGCAGAAAATTCCTAAGTTTCAGGCATTGCCTGGCCATACCATGAAGATTATCAAATTGATGTCAATCCCCATACCGACTTATATATACATGGCATTCTGCTGCCCCAGTGTCTTCCACCATACACTCCAGTATAGGTTTCTCAGATTCACTTTGTCAGTACCTCCTTGGGTTAGTGCATGGATGGAGTAAGAAGCATGACTCAACCAAGAAAATTGCTCTGGCATGTGCAGCATGATGTGTCTCTCCTTCTGTTCATTAACAGTTAGGAGTCATCATGTTATTACAGGAGAAGGAAATCAATGGCAACATGGATGTGCCACTCAGGAGCCTAGAAGGCGTATGCCTTAGGGGGTTTGGTGGCACCCATGCTGACTGTTATACAGCTTCCTGTTACCATTTTAAAGAGGACCAGCCTGACATTTCTTAGCAAATAATTGTATTTGCCATGAAACAACAATTTGGAGTTCTGTTGAACTTTGTGTTGTGTCACCACTCCAATTCCTCCTGGAAACATATGACTAACTTAGCATTTTCCTTGGGAAAGGGAGGTGATCCGGCTGATACTGCAGACAGTCCTACAATGTGTATGGATACATCCTACTCAATGTGTCCTTATTCATAATTGTGTTTAGGGACATCAGGAGAAATAACAGAGGAATTGCACAACGTAGTGACCGACTACAGATTACAACAATTTAAAATGATGGATCAGGGTGTAACATCAATTTTTTATGTTTATGATGGTGTCTGAAAATGTCTATACCAATTGAAGGCCCTGTTACTGAATGATAATTAAAACCTGTATTTTCAGCACTGTACCTTATTTTATACATTTTTTACATTCTACGGTTCCCCGGGGTCTTCTACTTTTATAAATCTGCAGCATAGTCTAAAATTAAGCTGCTAAAACAGCCAGAGGATCACATCTGGTCTTAATAAAATAGAAAGTCTTGCATAATCTTTGCAGTGCACTTCCATCTTCTTCCCCTGTACCTCACAGGCTCTCAAATGTGCCGTTTAAATCTCCACAATTCTTTTTGTTAAAAATACAATTTCCCAAGACGTCTAATTCATTTAAATTTTGTTTAGACTTGGGTCATTGAAACTATTTTAGAACTCGACATACCACTGAGGTTTGAGCTACTCCATGCCTCACACCAAGAGATATGCCCTAAAGTGAGGTAGGGTGGTAGCACCTATTCTTCCCCCTAGTGGTCCTAAAAGCGAGTGGGCGAAAGTACCCCACCCCAATCTTTGTATCAGGCATGAGGGGCAGTAAAAAAAAACCAAAAAAAAACTCTTTTCATCCAAGAAATGCGACATTAGCACTTGTGGACAACTCAGTTCTCAAAGCTCACAACTCATTAGGTCCTAGAGTATTGGGTGGAAGTTGGCCTAACTTTAAGACGACAATAGTTTGCCAAGGGTGTAGGTCCCATAGAGGCAGACCATATAGTTTCTATGAGGCCCTTGAGACTGGGCCCAGCCTAGACTGAACTCATGCTCCCTCTATAAGGTTCCAAAAAGATGGTGTGGGAATGCACCTAAGGATCACAGAAAAGAGAAAAGGGGCAAAAAAATGCAACAAGTCCTTTCTCAGATGTCTACGGGTGGGCTCCACCAGCACCTGCAGGGCGTTCTTCTTTAGTCTTTGCTATGGGGCCCACTACAACTTGTAGATGGCCTCTACATTTCTACTTTACAAGTTCTCTGAACCTACTTTTAATAAAGCAGCATACTGTGTTTTACTTACTGAGAATCTCATCTACAGGCATCACTTAGCTCAGCTTTCGTACTTCAAATGGATCCATACATCCTGATGTCAAAAATGCTAAAAGAGACGTAAGGAATAGTTTAACCTCTGGGTCACAGCAAGGCATTTTGAGAATCCAGAAAGTATATACTTTCTGATTGGTTGTCTTTTTGATGATGTCATCCAATTCCAAAAGTTAATAAGGGCATCTGTGCCTTGTTAATCAGTAATTGTCATCCACTCAATACATAGTAAATTGGCTCCCAGACTATTTAAACCTGGACGCTATCTATGTTTTTGTTTCCTGTGCATCTGGTAGTGTTTTAGCTGTTTTTTTTCTTATGCTCTATATTTAGTTTATTTGTAACAACACCAAGAGGAACAGTACATGATGATGTATGCAGTTATCACGATGTTAGCTTTTTTTTTTTACAAAGCTATACAAAAAAATACCAAGTACTCATAAGTTCTTGAGCTCCCCTGTTCTGCTATTACAAATTCTAGTAAGTCATTTCTGTCTTTGAACAACAACCAAAATGGTAATCATTATAGTTCCCACAGGAGTGTAGCGCAGCTCTTCTAAGCTCATGAAAGATCAGTTTAACTACTTAAGGTTTGCTCACATGTCGGGTTTTTCCTATTGGCAATACATCGGATTTCTGCTGAGGATTTTTACTTTACTAAGGCAGTTTTCAACTCTGATTTTGACACAGGTTAGCTCCATTTCACTGAGGCTAACCCACGTCACTCCTGCTCAATGTGATTTTGAGCAGTATCTGCCCAAAATAATGGACGTCCATTCTTTTTTTCCCCACTATGTATTAAAAATCTGTGGTGTGGAAAGTCTGTTCTGTACATCACTGTGTGAACTTCAGTGTGAACTGCCCATTCAAATGAATAGTAGTCAGATTACACCAGGGTTTTAACATGAAATCAACATGGAATCTACGTCAAATTACTAGTTAAAATCCGGCATGTGAACATAATGGTGTAATAATGGTGGGTGTGACTCACTGCGCCACTGGCTGGTCGGACACTGGATTGGTATAACTATGTGACTTCCTGGTGTTCACTATAGCCCCTGATGGTGAGGATTGACTGGGCCGTCAGGGTAGTCACCAGGTGCTGCTCCATATCATATATTCAAAAAACATAGCTGGGGTCAAGAGCGAAGAGGTCAAAAAGGATGACGAAACAAACTGGGGTCAGTAACGAGACAACAAACGACAAGAACACTTTTGCTCTACAGTAGGACACGTGGATACTAGGAACCTAAGCTCAGGCAAGGTGTGGAGAGATGAGCTGCCTAATATACCCAATCGCGGCAGGGGTGGGCTGGGGAAGCAAAACACTGCTGGACACCGTGGCTTTAAATACCTGGAGAGTCTGGCCGCGCATCCCTATAGCCAGGTGGAGACTATCCAGCAACAGCAGGATGCAACAGTGCTGGAAGTTTAGCAGCAAGGGAAGAAGACCGGGTAGAGCAGCACAGTGAACGCAATAAGTAGGTTGACGCCTGCTGACTGAGTTGCTGGCATGATATACCCTTATACAAGGATATATCTCACTCTTACATGGCAGAACAACCATCTAGATTTTCTATATGCTGTAAGAAACTTGATTTAAATCCATTTTAGACATTGCAGTAGTAGTCATGCAAAATGTCACAAGGATTTCTAAATATAGATATTACTAAAAGGAACCTGGAAGACAAGCATTAATAATAGTTTTTATTTATATAGCGCCAACATCTTCCGCAGCACTTTACAATTAAGAGGGTGTACATACAGACATTACACATTAAAAGTACTTACAGATGAGACACAAGGTGCGAGGACCCTGCTCGCGAGAGCTTACAATCTATTAGGGTGTATGGGTGAGACAAAGGGTTAAGAAGTGCTCAGTTTACAATGGTCCAGCCATGTTACATAAATAGGAGGTGGTTTACATAAAAGTTGGGTGACCCTGCCACCCTGACAGTACATCTATATACAGATAAGTGCCTGTGAGTGCCCTAGTGTTGGGAGTGACAGATAGGTGTGATAGCAGGTGGGGGTTAGCAATAAGGACAGTATGTATTAAGGAGAACTTGGGTTCAATATTCTTGAGTTTTTGTAATGTCTTAATCTGTCATTATAGCGGTCGGAACTCTGCTTTTCTCCCAAGGTCAAGATCCCCGGCATAGACGGAGTTTTATTATACAATGCTATCTACAGTACCTGCAGCCACCACTAAAAGGAGCTTATGGTATACTGCTGTATGTAGAAGGACACAACCATCAAAATTTCTTGTTCACATACTGACAACCAATATGTCACTATTAAATGTAATTTAAAAAATAAAATTGGATGGTTCTTTTTTATATATATTTTTTTTTAAGTTCCCCTATGTAAGTACCCCCTTCCCCAATGCAGAAAAAGACAAACATATAATTCTTTCATGTATTGCTCTCATCATTGCCCTGTCCATCTAGTCTAAGCTTAATCTAGGGCTGTTCAGAGAACAATAAACCTATCATTATCTCATTGCCTACTATTTGTAATGAGACTACATTCAAATAAGTTATTTTGCAGCAATAGCAGTAAAATCAGATTATTCTTACCAGCCATTCAGGACTTTTATCTCTTTATCAGCACAGCTAGAAAAGGGCAAGATTTTATATGCAAGTTTCAATTCCATAGGACTGCTGGAATAAAAAAAAAATTGCTAAAAAGTCAGAGCAGGAGATGTTTATCTAAAGTCCAGAGAAGCTTCAGAGCTAAAGCAATTAGTCTCCTTTCTCTGTTAGATCAGATAACACTCAGCTCTCAAGCTGTGGGCAGTTGTGTGCTGACCTCATCCCGGCTATCAGATAAAACAAACAGCAGGGGAGAGCAGGGCAGAGCAGGTCTGTAACCTAGAGAAACCAGAGGGCACTCAGAGCTGATAAAATCACTTATCTCCTCAACAAAGAAAAATAAAGCAATCTACTTGTTCTAAATGAACAGTCTTCATTTACTGCTACCTATATGTTGAAAGCTAATTTTGTAGTGAGGTTTTTTTTTTTTTTTATATATCAGTTCTAACCAGCACAGGATTATGGTAAAATCTTGGACAAAACTTTTAACTCTATAGCTATGCAGGGAATTTGGAGCTGTGTAATGGTCTAACTGCTAAAAAAATTTAAAAAATATAATAAAATAAAAATGTATCAGCACCAATTTTTTTAAATCTATTTAGATAAAAATAATGTTTAAGGCTGAACAGAAAAATCCAGATGTCTGGTTCCAATAAATGTGGCCATCTCAGGCATTGATCCAGAACTGAGCAACATGTATGGCCCACGCAGATAACCCAACATTTAACTGAATCACAAAGGAATTTCCTGACAGGCTGCTCAGCTGTAGTCAAAGTTTTTTTTTTTTCCAGAAGAGTCATGGGGCTCAACCATTAAGGGGTTAACTCACTGCTTCATACACAAAAACATACCAAAGTCATGACCGAGAGATTTGAATGTTATTGAAAAAGTGTGTGTGTGGGTATATGTATTTGACTGCCTGCCGTAATCTCTTCTTAAAGATTTATGGTGTGATACATCTGACATCTGTTTCAGATTAGTGAATTCAGTTAGCTGCTTATTTTAAAAAAATATTTATTTAAAAGTAAAAATAAAAAAAAAAAAAAAAAGGACTGTTCCTTTCAAGATTACCATGTACAAGAATTAGCTACAGCTTAGCAAGCAAGTATGACGTCTACAACTCAAAATAAAAGGATCAATGAATTATAGTGAGTCCATATACACAGTATAAGCACAGAACATGAGACGCAGAGCACCGTATGTTACTACCGTCTGTATTATGGATCTGCAAATCCTTTGTGAGCAATCATATGGAATTTGGCTATCATAATCTGCCCTAGAAGCTACGTTCTACCACATACTGCTATACAGTTAAGGAAGGGGCCAGTAAGGCACCATATTAAAGATCCATTTAGGATTGTGTCCATGATCTTTTTAAGATACACTTCCGTCAGAAAGGAGTATTTTTGTTAAAACCAATATATTTGGCAGCATTTATTATTTTTGTTACTTCTGGCAGTCCTATGCAATTAAAAATGACTTTTTTCTTTTAGCTGTGACAGTGAAGAAAAAACTCTAGAATGGCAGGGCAGACTGCTTATGTCTATGTAGCAGCACCAACACACACACACACGTGTGTGTGTGTGTATATATATCTGTGTGTGTGTATGTATGTATGTATTATAGTATAATATATATATACACACACACACACACATTATATATAAATATATAATATATAATATAATATATATATATACACACACACACACATATATATATATATATATATATATATATATATATAATATATATATATACACACATACATACACATATACACTCATGCATGCATGCATACATACATATACAACACACAAAATAGTGACATACTGCTTGTCAATACATGAAAAGAAAATTGATTCCTTTAAGGAACTCCACGGTTTGTGAAGGATCATTGAGAAGCTGTGGAATGGGATTCCCATCATTCAGTAGACTACATGTTTAAAGGGGTGTTCCAACACAGTTGTAACTGCTCGCTAGTCTTTAAGGCATGATTTGCAATGGATTGGAGGGAAAAAAAATAAAAAAAAATTTACCTTGTCAAACTGTTCATCCCAGCGCCCTGGTGATCCAGGCCATTGACATCACCACTCATTCTTTACGTTGTCCTGGGGCTACTCACAGGCCGCAACGGTCTCTTGCACGGAGATATTGCATCTAAGCGCTGCAGCCTGTGACTGGATGCATAATCACATGAAAAGTGAACGGTGACCATCAGCTTGGATCCCCAGCGCTGGAATGAGCAGATTTACAAAGTAAGCTTTTTTTCTATTTTTAATCATCCCCTAACGAGTAACGAGCGGTTACAACTGTTGGAATGCTCCTTTAAGCTTTGTGCCCCTTTAACTTGATCGGCACCAATGTAATCTTGTAACATCTCCCAAAACCCAGAGGGTCACGACAAACTCTACCTCTATATAAAGCCAACTGTAAAACCCACAGGGTCACTTTGAACTCTACCTTGATGGATGGGCAATTGTAAACCCCAAAGGGGCATAAACTCTACTTTTTAATGAAGGACACTTCAGGCAACGCACAAGAAATAAATCAGGACCAGTATACTTCCATGTCCCAAAAAGTTACTGAGTATCCATATGACGGACAGGATTGTAATAATTAGAACTACTATTACTTCAACATACAGTACATGCAGTAAATACACTCAGCTCATCTAATCAGATTGGGCAAAAAATAAAGTAGATGAAAAAATTTACATGACACCTTTTTGCAAAAATAAACCGCTACATGCACTAAATGGTTTTGTCATTCTTAATGTTCTGAGTGTCTTAACCTGCAGATTATCTGAAGCATCAGGGAAATGCTTCTTAATAATAAGACAGATCTGCTCGACGTGATTAATTACATGTGTGTAATGAAACGGAAAGTGATCTGAAAACTCTTCAAGGCATGACCAGAAATTTTACCTCTTCTTTATTTAATGGGGCAGAAAGTGCTCTTATGTGTCCCAGGGTACAATTTGGCTGTAGAGACTGGGTCTTGTGTTTAACCCTATTGTGGTAAATGAATTCAAAAGTGAAAAAAAAAAATTAGCTTTCTGAAAATGCTTGAATTGTTTGATATTTGAATTGCCAACAAGATAACAGTATAAGTCAAGGTGACTATGACAGATATATGTGGTGAGGTTTAGATGGGAATTGACGCTTTGAGATTTGAAGAACCAGTATACAGAAAAGGTTTCTAAAAAGGGGCTGTGGTTGTTAAATGGCGTCTATTCAAGACTGTGGACCTTATAGGTTAAGGCTTTGTCTAAGGGGGCCCTGGTATTCACCCTTGACCATCCACCATATGTCTGAGTGTGCATGCTGTTGTCAGTGGAGAAAGGGGGATATTCTGCAGTCAGACACATCAACCTCACCAACATCTGCCCCCATTGTAGTCAGTACATCAACAACATATAGAAAAGTCGAAAGGTCCCACCAATACGGATAGACTAAGTAGACTTTACTCTAATGTGTATGGGCACCTTTAAGGGATTGACAAAAAGGAAATAATTCTTTAAAAAAAAAACAACCAAAAAACTACTTCTCCCAGATGGAGAGCTGCATAAAGCACACAAACATTTAATTTAACTATATTATTAAAAGTACCTAGTTTTATAATATAGTTAAATTAAATGTTTGTGTGCTTTCTGCAGTTCTACATCTGCTGTACGCTGACAGTAAACCAGATAGTTATGTGCGTCTAGACACATAGAAAACGGCATTGTGTTGAGCTCAAGAGATCATGCAGCCTAAAAAAATTTTTTTTTTTTTCAGAGCTGCCTTTGAAGCCATTCCTCTTTGGTCCTGTATTGCAAGGCGTTTAATATAAGGGACTTAACAGGCAGCATGCAATGAAAAGTAGTTTTACAGAACAAAAGGAAACAGCTTTTAAATAGAAATGCTGCTGCTTTGGCTGCAGGGAAACGAGGCTACATATAGCACAGGAAAAGCACAAATTATCAGGAAAAAAAAATCATCTCATTGAGATGAAGGAAGACTGGCATGCAATTTTTTAGGAAACCCCTTATAGAGGAAACGATTGGCACAAATTGGCAATAAATGTACAGTAAGGCGCAAAGCTCCTTTTTGGATAACTTACAAACAGCCACATGTACTAGGAGCCAGGAAACAATAGGAGCTCTGCTAGCTTTGCCCCATAAGACGACACCAGTATTAAAAATGACACATAGCAAGTGTAACACATTTTGCATTGGGCCAGGGCCTTAAACTAATGGTTTTGAGGGTATACATTCAAAGACATTTTTAAAAGTGTTAACAAGAAGCCATATTGGTTGTCACATTTGAATTAGTTTCTATAAGATGATACTGATTTTATCAGCATCAACAACGACAATTTACAGAAATGTTAATTCAAAGATCACAAGTAATATGGCTTCTGTTTTGTTCTGTCAGCCATTTTTGTAAAAGAAATTGTAATTTGCCCCATGTGCTGTACTAGAAAGCCATATTGCCTTGGTCAGGATATCTAGATACAAGTCTGGGGTAGTGAACTGGATCTAGAAAATCCTCGCTTCGAATCTGGATCCTCACCCTCTTATAGGTCTATTATATTATTTGAAAACTTGTATTTGTCTGTCATACAAACTGTAATCTTTGAAGCCACTTCAAGTATACTGAAAATTTTACAGATATATCTGCCAACCCTAGAAGTCTGACACAATTCGCTCCTTTCTCAAAGTTTAATGGATCCATGATGGAGGGAATAAAAAAAAAAATATATATATCTTATTTTCACAAAATTAAGACATCTTTTCCATTAGCACACTCGAAAATGTAATGCCGTGTAACATGCATTAAATGACCTGCCATGGCTCTGCGGATATTAAACTCTAAGCGGACTTTATTTTGTAAAAACAGAAAAAGCAGAACTGTGGCTTTGAGGAAATTGTCATTACGCCGCTTTCTCGGACTTGTCTGCTTGCAGTACATTTATCTGCCATCAGAGCGTGCAGCCACAGAGGCCTGATTACACAGAATTTGCCTGGTAATTATCCAGAGTCCTCTGTAGACGGAATAAACACATAAGAGAGATGGATGCCTCTGATGGCAGATTCAGCTTTATTGCTACATGTTTGGGGGAATGACAAACTCTATACGTTCAAATTTTCCAACCATTTACAGAACAAAGTGTATTCTATACACCAGAGAATCTTTGAGCTGTTTATACATATGAAACCAAAGAGCATGTTTAACCGTACTTTGGAAAAAGATCTCTCATTTTATGATACGAGATGATTACATATCAGATAATAAAAACGGATACTGATGGGTGAGGTTTGGGGACCCAGAAGCAGTCAATGTCCTCTTAGATTGTAAGCTCTTGCGAGCAGGGCCCTCACACCTTGTGTCTCACCTGTAAGTAGCGTTCACTGTGTAATGTCTGTTTTTGTCTGTAATTATACCCTCTACATTGTAAAGTGCTGCGAAATTTGTTGGCGCTATATAAATAAAGATTATTATTATTATTATAGGAAGTGGGACTCTGGTACCATGCATGCCTACGGTTTCACTATAATCCGTGGCAAGACCCAAGCAATGGATAGGCAGAGGTGGGGAACTACCTAGGGACCCCCTTCATGGCAAACAGGGCGAAGGGGCAAGTATGTACAAAGCAGGCTCACAAGTTAAGCTCACTCCATACGCGGCAGGAGCTGGCTGTTAGTTACAGTCAGTACCTTCCTTCAGCAGCCTGGACTTAAACAGCCTGTATTGGAGTTCTCTTAACTATTTAAAACGCCACATTCAACGTGACTATGGCATCTAGACACTTATGCAGGAGTTAGGCTTACGTGCACCCACCCTCCCCATCAAGGGGCAACTGGAAGCTTATCAAAGACCAAACAGTTTAAAATAAACCCTACTCAACGCTAAAGTTGCTTGTTTGTAGGCGCTTTGCCTTTCCAAAAAATTGTAATAAATCAAAAAGTCACATGTATCCAAAAAAGTACCAATAAAAACTAGCCTGCAGAATGCAAAAAACAACCCCAAAAAGTCCATAGTTAGGGATCTCAATAAATGGCAACACAAGGCAAATGAAAAAATATGTTTTTCAACTAAAAATAACGAACGCTATATAAATTTGGTACAGCTGGAATTGAATTCACCTTAGAATAAAAACATGTCATTTGTGCCTCAAAAAGAAATCTATAAAAACTACACAAAAAAATGGCGCAATTGTGCTTTTGTTCAATCCCGCCTGGCTGTGGAGGGCACAGCTCCAGGCACAATATGCTAGGTCAATGCCAGGCATTTCAGCTTTCTGCATCAAAACAGATGACAAGCATGTGGACAGACACGACAGAATACCTGAGCTCCCACTATGCCGGGGCGAATAGATCTTCCTTCAACCGATTCAGAAAAATTTCAGAATTCAGGAAGATTTCAGCTTTGAAGCCTTAAGAATGTAGAATACAGCTCTGGACTATATACATAATAAGTTCTAATTCATCAGTACATAAGATATAATGTATGCAACTTTTTCTGCTCATTAAGATGAGAAATAGTCTAAAGACATATTTGGTGTTTTGTCTGCATTATGGACCTGAAGACCTTCTGTGTGCAGTTATATGAGATTTTTGCATGACTACAAGGATCAATCTCCAAACCCAAAAACCACCCTAACACTAGCAATCAATAAGCGAGGAGTCCAACTCAAAATCACCACCAATCTCATCTTTTAAAACATCTCAACTGTAAAACTCCAAAAGTCAATTTAAGTTCTGCTTTTATTAAGATACACAAGACATAAATCAGGTCCAATACATTTCCAGATCTCTAAAAATCTAAACTTTAAGGTGAATAATATGGAACCAAAAGTGTGACCACCAAAGCTAAAAGTCCTAATTTACATTGCATCAAATGTTGCTGCTCATGAGTCATTGAATAAGAAAGGAACGTGAAAGGAGATGCTCTCTGTATGATAAGCACAAGAAATGGTTTTCAAAGATGATTAAATGCCTTTTTATCATGTTGGTCCCAAATCAGTCCTTCTGCGCCATCTATTCCCGGAATTTTGCCCGGATGTATAATTTCTTGTTCTTTTTTTCTACCCAAAGCCAAAACGTGTCTTTCTTATACAGTCCTGGATCACAAATTGATCTTGAACTGTGTATTAAAGATAAAAAGAAAAGAAACGAGACAATCGACGAGACATTTGGAAGAATCGGCTGAGTTTTTACTTTCATCAAGACTCTCACCAAATGGACACTGTCAACATGCTGTGAGGTTTTATTAAAATATAAAAAAGCAAAGTCCCCAGCTGGTCTGCACAGAGCAAACACCCAGCAGCCGAATCTCCAAATGATGCGGCATGAAATATGATTACAGTTTATGAATTGCATTTCGGCAAGTGTCTTTAAAGATCAGCATTCACACCCGTCACTGACACATTATTCTGTCTATATCATTGTCAACCACATCATTACAGAGAGTGGGAATGTGCAAGCTAAAGTACTTAAACTTACAGTATCAGCTAGTGGAAGAGGTACAAGAACAGCACAGCCTCTAAGAGTTTTTAGTTAAAAAATTCAGCTAAGTTCCACTCTTCTGTCAAATTGTGAAACAACCTGAAAAAGGTTCTGAAAAGTTGAGTGATGTGCAGTCTCTCTCTGCAACCCCTAAATAATAAAGGGAAGATAAATATACCATGGGGGGAAAAAAAGTATTTAGTCAGCCACCATTTGTGCAAGTTCTCCCCCTTAAAGATGAGAGGCCTGTAAATGACATCATAGGTAGACCTCAACTATGAGAGACAAAATGAGAAAACAAATCCAGAAAATCACATTGTCTGATCTGGAAAGAATTTATTTGCAAATTATGGTGGAAAATAAGTATTTGGTCACCTACAAACAAGCAAGATTTCTGGCTCTCACAGACCCATAACAACTTCTTTAAGAGGCTCCTCTGTCCTCCACTCTTTACCTGTAGTAATAGCACCTAGAGAGCATTTGGATGATCCAGAAGAGCATTGAGAGAATGGTTTCATCTGACCATAAGACAAAGTAAAACTGTTTGGTAGGAACACAACTCATCATATTTGGAGAAGAGAGAATGCCGAGTCGCATCCAAAGAACACCCTACCTACTGTGAAGCATGGGGGTGGCAACAACATGCTTTGGGACAGTTCCTCTGCTAAAGGATCAGGACGACTGATCCGTGTACATGAAAGAATGAATGGGGCCATGTATCGTCAGATTTTGAGTGCAAACCTCCTTCCATCAGCAAGGGCATTGAAGATGAAATGTGGCTGGGTCTTTCAGCATGACAATGATCCCAAGCACCCCACGAGGGCAACGAAGGAGTGGCTTCATAAGAAGCATTTCAAGGTCCTGGAGTGGCCTAGCCAGTCTCCAGATCTCAACCCCATAGATAACCTTTGGAGGGAGTTGAAAGTCCGTGTTGCCCAGCGACAGCCCCAAAAAATTCACTGCTCTAGAGGAGATCTGCATGGAGGAAAGTGCCAACATACCAGCAACAGTGTGCGCCAACCTTGTGAAGACTTACAGAAAATGTTTGACCTCGGTCATTGCCAACAAAGGACATATAACAAAAGTATTGAGATGAACTTTCGTTATTGACCAAATACTTATTTTCTACCATAATTTGCAAATAAGTGCTTTTTAAATCAAACAATGTGATTTTTGGGATTTGTTTTCTACCTATTATGTCAATTACAGGCCTCTCTCATCTTTTTAAGTGGGAGAACTTGCACAATTAGTGGCTGACTGAATACTTTTTTTTTCCCCACTGTAAATCTCTGGCTCCATGTATCATGTTATCATTTTCATTTTGGTGACTAGCAAAGCTCAAGGGTTTCCAATGTCCATGATTATGAGCATCAAGGAGCTTCCATTTTGACGAATGTAAAATCACCTGGCTTCCTGATTTTCCGAGATAAACACAGTCCATATACTTTTATTGTTTTCTATAAAAAGATGAAATTATATTCAGCTCAACTGAAGAAAAGAGCGTCTATGATCACACAAAAACTTAAGAAATTAGATATATATGCATGCAATGTAAAACGCTTCGATTACTGTTGATCTTATCAATGCGTTGAAGACATTTGGGGACACTGTTAATGGGGTTATACAATGGAAAAAAATATTTTCAAAACAATACCTGCCCCAAAGTTGGGTACTTTTGTAATGTACTCTCATTACATTTTGCATGAGCTTCCTGTTCTACATTGGCTGTTTGATGACAGGAAGCTCAGCAGTTCTCTCTGTTTGACACACAGGAAATAGTTCTGTGTCACCCAGGAGATCACCTGACCAAAGTGGTTTAGTTTTATTTTCAGGGGAGACTTTGAAGCCACATCCCAATGGTCTTGACTCCAAAGGCTTTCAACATCAGGGAGGGAGGATGCACCGAAACGGAGTTTGGAAGGGATAAAGATAGACAAAGCGCAGTAAAGGATTCTGGGGTTTGTAGTTTTACAATACAAAGGAAAACAGCTTTAAAAACAGATTTTGCTGCTGAGCAGCAGTAGAGAAGGGAGGCTGCATATAACACGGGAAAGGCACAGAAAAGGAAGATAAATGACGGCTCGGCCAAACCATTTGAGAATTGTTTTCCTTTATCTTGGTTTCCCAGACCAGTCCTTTAATTTCAAGAGAAGAAAAATAAGTTGATTTCTGCAAACTAAAATCAAAGACCACCCAAAACTACATTAAAAATATGGTTTTCTAGAGGAGACAGTACCACTGAAGATGGACAGTATGCAAAGTATGTAAGGAAGCGGAAAATGTGGTGCAGCACATATGGTTTAGCTAAAGGGGTGTTCTTCTCAAAGGTAATTTAGGAAGGTTTGATCAAATTAGGTTTTTTTTCATATTAAACCGGTAAAAAGCAACATTCAATATGGTCCCATGCTTGGATGTGAACTTATGACTCCTATTGCTACTATAGCACCATTAATCCCATGTATATTTTGGAATCCTTAGAACATACCATTCCATAAAATAGTAGCCTCTATGCCTGAATGCTGTCATGTTACTATAAACAGTGGCTGCTGGTGTAAAGGTCATTTGCTAATTAATTTACCAAACTTTGAAGTAACTTGCTTTGTATTTACCAGAACTGAAAGTGATTGATGGAAAAGGATGGGTGCAAAGAATTTCTTAAAAAAAAAAAGAAGAATTATCACCCACACCGATCTGAGTTGCTCAAGGCATTACGAATCATGAATATAGTTTGACAAGTCCTTGATCATAGCATCTATAGAGGTGGAAACTCTACAAGCCTTACGAAAAGAAACGTGTGCTAATCACATGCTGACATCTTGGTCAGTAGCTTACTGTCATAAGGTTGGAACAAGTCTTCCTCAGTGGGATTGCTGATAGGTATTCCAGTCTGACAAGCACACTGCTCGCTGCGCTCCACTGCACAGCTTCCCTAAGAAATGAGACATCTGTGGATTCCTCATGTGTTTTCAACTGGGCTGATTTGGCACTCTACACTTTCCATAAGATAGAGATGTGTACAACAGCTGTCTTATTGATACATAGATTTAACTTTCACATATGCACTGTCTGAGATGAGAAACTGTTGTTTTATCTACAGGATAGGTGATAAGTATCTGATTGATGAGGGTCTGCTCATGGGACCCCTACAAACCAGAAGAATGGGGCCCCTGATCCCCATATTGGAATGAAGCAGCAGTCAAGTATGGGTACGTCATTCAAACTCTGAGACTGTCAAAGATGTCCGAGATCAGCACTGCTATTTTTGGCAGTCCCTTGGAATTTGAATGGAGCAACAGTGCACATACTTGACCATTGCTCCATTCAAGCAGGGGAACTCCTGATCAGTAGGGATCCCAGTTAACAGACCTCCACTGATCAGACACTCATCACCTATTCACAGGACTGGAGATGTCATTACATCAAAATCAATTTCCAATCTCAGACATCACATCTGCATATGTGACAGTAAAATCCTTGTACCAATATGACAGCCTTTAATTATTATAACATCACATTCAGCACTAGATGATCCACCTAAAAAGACACATAGGGCTACACGTGTGTACGGGGCTGCACCAGTATTCTGGTGTCTTTTAAGCCCATAAACTGTCGCAGTCCTGTTCTCTAGATGTATGAGCAGGTGCACTCCAAAAGTAGGCACATTATGTGGTGCCCGCGGAACTTTGTAATGAGCCTAAGATGTGGGGGCATTCTGGCGTTGTGTCACACTACAATGATTATACACATTTATGATGGGAGGACACCAAAACTAGGCGCATTACTGCTGGACAGGTAGACCAAGTTAAAAGTGGTTTACGTGAGCCTGACTTATTGTAGTGGAACTAGAAAGCGCCAAATCTATGACCCACAGTAGAACCGGTTCCTACATTCTGGCGCAGTCTACACACAGTCTGCTTTAAAGCTTTTTAGAACTGGCCTCTTTGTGTCTAGATCATACGTCACCCAAAATGTACTAAGGGTTGGACAGGTCCTCCAGTAAATCTTTCTATAAGTCCAGATTCTAATACAGTAAGGGGCCGTTTACACGGCAAGGGACAAACACAGTCCGTTTAGGCGACTGGCGCTTGTCCTGTTTTGTGGCCGTCCCCACGGCCGTGGGGAGGTGAGGGGGGCGGCTTTTCTCCGCGATGAGCGGAGAAAAAGCCCTCCCGCTTCACATTGACTTGCACATATTCCGTCTGAAAACACAAAGTAGTGGAGTGGGGACTGCTGCGTGGGTTTTGCATAGCGCCCCATTGTGCTCGTTTGCGGCCGGTTTTTTAGATGGTCTGCAAAACCGGCTGAATAACCTGTGCCGTGGGGACATGCCCTAATGGGCCACAGAAGTTCAGCAGAGGACAGGACCATTTTAAGGTAAATTTTGAGCTAATCAAATAATCTGTTAGCAGGAATTAATGATAAGACCAGTGTTTAGAGATAACACCACAGTTTAGGATGAAGTTAAAGGTAGACATGCTTGTACATATAGACTTTGTACTTTGTTTAGACCTATGTTATGTATGTAACCATTCAGAATTAGAAAGTGATAAAGCTATGAGCCACATTGAGATGTTATAAATCAGGTTTTTAAAAAGTGTGTATAGAGGTTAAGTGTTGTACATAATAAAAGTTAAGTTTTAGTGATTTATAGATTGAGAACTGATAGAGTTTAAGTTTGCCTATGGCAAAATAGTAAAAATAGTTATTAAAAGTCACTCTGTTCTCTTAGTAGATTCCCTTATTTTTGAGACTATTTAACATGTATGTAACCCCCCTTGAATGTACAGTGCCCTGGAACTAATGGTGCATTAAAATAAATCAATTTAATGTATAGTATGCATAGAAAATCACTTCCTTTGGTGGGTCCAAAGTACCCTAGTCCAAAACTGTTACACGAGGAGGTCAGAATTAAGGAATGTAATCTCAAAATCAAGGTTCAAAATAAGGAAGTCACCCAGAGAATTCACAGTCTAAATAAGCGCTTTTCTATTTCAAAGGTCTGCAGAAGAGAGGCGTTACTAACTCAAAACGCAGTATATTTTATTACCCATTTTAATACATAAAACCTGATGTGGCTGTTACTAAAGTATAAGAGAGATGCAGACAAAAACACCTCACAGATGGGCATCAAATTATTACATTCTGCAAATTTTCAAGACATCACTGTATGAAACTATCTTCAAGATCCCCAGGAAGCTTAGCACAGTTCCAATCTAGCTCTGACACAGGCCTTAAAACAAGGCAGCATTGAAAAGGTGCCTCCTGGAACGAAACATTCATAGCCAGAACATCTGCAAGTAAACATCAGTATAATTCATTTACTGTGAAGCTGTGAACATACAAATACCACATGTTTGTCTTGAGACTCAAAGAGCTAAATCATCCAGCCCCAGATCTGACCATTTCCAAACTACATGAAAACAATTATTACAGTCCCATGTTAAAGCAAACAGTAATACTCTTCAAAAGCAAAAGTAGAGCACAGGGAGGGGCCGTCTGTAGTACACAGAATAACATGACCAGAAAGAGCTGTACACAGATGGACGCACAATGCATTCATTTCATAACGCAGGAGCAAACATGAGGGGTGCAGCCTCCTGTGAAGTATGATTGCTAACTCCATTTTTCAATTTCATTGTGACTATCCAAAAAGAAAATGTCTAAGATTTTTTTTTTTCATTTAACATTCTGCAACAAAGTTCTTTTTAAATGAAAGCTTTCTAGTCGCCAAAAGGGTAATGTAGCATACATTATAGGTGCAACCCTTGGTCTACTACTGTGGTCTCCGACCTGTGGCTCTCCAGCGGTTCGAAAACTACAACTAACAGCATGTCCTTAGAGATCATTGGTTGGTTTCTGACTCTAAATTTTAATAACCACCCTATTAAGAGCCCTGTTAGAAATATACAGTAAAGACACTACTAGTCTACTAAGGCTGTAGGCATCGGTGTTCTCCTCATCCTAGTATATTTTCTATTTCTGACAAAACCATCTTGAATTGAGCTCCTCACTCCAGTAGCATGGACTCATGCGTGTGTGCTCGGTGTTGGCATGCACACTTTTGAAGGGAACCCAATCACTGGCTTGTGTCTATGGGTTTCCATTCTAAGGAATAGTATACAGCCCTAGAAACAATACAGCGATTCCTCACCGTACAATATTGATTGGTTCCAGGACAACCATTGTGAAGACAGTAACGTCATGGAAAACTGGTAACTGGTTCTGAAGTCCCCAAAATGTGACCTCAACATATTGCAAAATGAAAATAAAAGAAGCTTAAGCAGATAACGAACACAGATAAAGTAGGTCCCTACATATAACAGAATAAGCAGCAGGAAGGACATAGCTGATAAAGAGCAGTTGCAGAGGAGAGCAACCAAGTTGGTTAAGGCGTTAGGAGGACTGCAGTACCAAGACAGGCTATCAAATTTAAGATTATTCAGTTTGAAAAAAAAAAAAAGGCCGTTTAGGGGCAATATAATTGCCATGTACAGGTATGTGAAAGGATAGTACACAGAGCTCTTGCATGATCTTTATACAACTGGGCCTGTAACAACAACAGAGGGCATCCTCTACGTCTAGAAGAAAGGATTCACCATTGATGGGGTTTCCTTACTGTAAGAGCAGTGGGACTATGGAACTCATTGCCACAAGAGGTTGTGATGGTGGATTCACGTAACCAGTTCAAGAGAGGTTTAGATGCCTTTCTTGAAAAATATAACATTACAGGTTATGGGGACTAGATTTTGGAGATATTGCATTGATTCAGAAATTTATTCTGATTGCCATATTTGGGGTCTTGTATGGGACAATTGACATCCACCTCCTAGGGGGGGGGGGGGGGGGGGTTTGCCTTTCTCTGGATCAACAGTATAGGGTTGTAGTCAAGGGACTTCCGTATTTTTCGAACCAAATCTGGTCACTATTTAAGCTGTAAATCACTTTCCATGTTGAGGATAGAAGCTTCTGAGGGTGATGTACTTTATATACAGTGTACCAGAAAAGGAGAAAAAGGGGCCCTCATCTGGTGTCCAAAAAAGCCACTTATACTGGCACATATAAAGAACAGTACCACACTGTACAGTACCACACTACTGTAGAGCGGTGCTATTAGACAGCCAAACAATGCATGAACCTCACTAATACGGATATCTCAAAGTACAAAATCCATGTTAATCCAGTCAGTCAATCTGCAGATTGGCAGTGTCTGTGACATAGCATGGTCAGTGAGGTTTCAAGGTACAATGTCCCATAAAAGACCACTGTATGGTAAAAATATTGTATCCTGAGGGAACGCTGTAATAATCATTGGACAGGAAGATAACTATCAGTCCAGATTTGGAGCCATCTATTCTATGGACTCGATGACCATAATACAAAAGCATAATGTGTCTCTATGTCAAGGCATTCTCACTATACCTCCTAACATTTGGGCGGTTGGTAAACAATGTTAGTTAAAAGGAAATACATTAATTCCATACATGGAAATAATATGGCCATTACAGCCACAGGAAGAGAAATATCTATAGGGCAAGAGACAGGACAACAATATTGTGACGTATACCATAGTTGTCTGACCACAAAAGAATCATCCCATTTACTGTGCACTAACTATGTGGTGGAACTTATTATAGCCCCATCTATTAGGTAACCAAAGATCTCCATGGAGAAGGCAAAAACAAAACACAAACAATGGTGCAGGTCACTGGAATTGCAGCTAAATACATGGTAAGCAGTGACACTGTGCAGCTAGCCTGAAATCATGAACAGAAGTTCTTCAATTTGAAACATAGGGCCACTCATCAAACCCAGATTGCAAAAATGTGATCTTCACCACATGAAAGTCGAGTCGTATTGTAACAATTGTCTTCAGGAACTGCCATGATTGTCATTGTGCCATTTCAAGTTTCCACAGTAGCTAATGAAAGTCTGCAAATTGTTGCTTTTCTTAAACTAAGGCCGTTATCCCAAAATCTAGTACTCAAGACGTAAAAGAGCCCTACATTTAAAAGCCATACCCATATGCTACACAGTGCCTATTTACTTTAATGTCAGCTTAAAAGCTTAGTGAACATGGTTTTATTATTGAGTTTAATGTATGTGTATGCAGTAGACTTAAGCTCCCTCTAGGGGTGACAGCAGACATTTGAAATTTCCTCCATTTATGCAGAGAATTTGGGCCACATGTATGAACCTGTTCAGGTCTAAAACTAGGTTACCAGGTTACTATGGGCAAAAGAGTGAGTTTTAGGCTATGTTCACACGGCTTAAAATGGGCCGTATTTCGGTCCGTAATTACGCGCCGAAGTTCGCACATTACGGGCTGAAAACGGCCCATTCATTACGGTAATCCACAGTTTTCATAGAGAACTATGGATTACGTCTCCTCTACCTGCTCGGCGAATCCGCCGGGCGGGGAGATAATTGACATGTGAATTACCAGCGGCGTATACGCGCCGCTGGTAATGCAAGTCTATGGGCCGGTGAAGTGCCAGCCCTCCGCTCACTCCCCTGCTCCCGCCCCTCCCACACGGTGTAATTGCGGGGCCTAATTACGTCCCGCAGTTAAGCCGTGTGAACATAGCCTAAGAATTAAACAGTTTTCTTACATGTGGCCCTTTTTGGTTAAAGGAGTTGTCCACTATTTAAAAAAAAAAAAAAAAAACACAACATCTGCTGGTTGGGATTGCTACAAGTTGGAAAAAAAAAAAAAAACTTAATCAACTGTGAAGCCACCATTCTTTCAGTGTTTCCCGTTGGTTACACACCTATGACATCATGTCCACCATGTATGTAAAGCTGCAGCCAATCACAGGCTGTTCAGAATGTGACCACTGAGGCCAGTGATTGGCTGCAGCATAATCATCACTATGGAAGACTGACACAATGAAGGCACTGGAGCATCGACAGGCGAGTTCAATGAATTGTCCCACCATGCATATTGATGACATAGGACATTCCATCTTGTGGTAGTTTTGGGTTCCAGAGGAGGGAACTGTATCTATCTTGAGGACGATTCCTCTGATTTGAGTGGAGAGGTGGTCAGAACTCTTCCATTGATTTCAATGGACATTCTGAGTACAGTCCAGTGTGCCCAGATGTGGAAAACCCGCACGTATACCATATTGATGTAATATTCTATTAATATGGCCATCAATGTATAGGTGGAAGTACACATTTGAATGGGGCAGGGGTTTAACGTTATTTTGTATTTTTTATCGACCCGCATGCAATAAAAAAAAAAAAAACCACACATGTAGAACCCCTTAAAAATGGACATTAAAGGGTGAATTTACCACTAACAATTCTGCACCTTTTCTTAGAACCATGTCTTGTGCTGTTCCTTTGTTACTCCTCTTTAAAATGTATTAATACATTGACAACCGATCGTTATAGGTTCCTCTGGCAATAAGGCATGTCCAAACACAGTCTGACATTGTCAGCACTAAGAGGACAGTGGATGTAAGGACCCTCCCCTTTGTCAAGGTAAATGGCAATGCCCAGTTGTCAATTTATTTATACACTTCCAGGTGAGTTTTTAGAAAAATGTTACAGAACTGTTATTTCATTCATTTTTTTTTAGAATTTACTAGAACAGACAAGTCAGAAGCACTGACAGGTCCTTTCTAATGGCACCCAGAATAACTATTAACAACTTGACAGGATAATTTAATAAGAAGTACGTTTGATAAAGTTCTAAAAACATAAAATGTTTCTTAAAAAAAAAAAAATATCAGTGTAAACCACAAATACAAACCGAGTGTCCTTAACATGACACAATGACCCCTTCAAATTTGGCTAATCTGGATTATCTTTATACTGCAAGGCACTTGTACATTCACAGGGCGGTTTAATCCCTAGCAGATCCTTTTTCGGCCAGCTCTCGTTTGGCTTGCCCAGTGATCTGCGTTACATTAATATTACATTGCAATGCAATCATGAAAAAACTATGAAGTCTTGGCTGCTCCTAAGTGCTGGACCTCAGCTATTTGAAACTCCTACCTCCCCAAATCCCGAGCGCCATTTTATCAACATAATATGAGCAGATACATATTGTTCTCCTGCCAACAAGAGAAATCTTCTACAGCTGTTTCTTAATTTCTTGAAATCACATACAAAAGGGGTCAGGACTGTGTGAGTTTAATGCAGAGATTTTCCAACAATGTACATTTATAAAGGGATATACATGTATATCTAAAGACGAGGATAAATTTCCACTTTATTATTGGATTTATGTTCATGAACATGTATGGAAAATGGTTAGTCTGTGCCAAGATTGTATTACCACCGCAAATGTGCATTTACTAGTATCAGTGGTCGTAGCCAAACTAATATAACTAAATTAATATAAAGTATTATTTTACAAACCTCAGTGCCCCCTATTCTTTTGTGTGCACCCCTATCTGTTACACGCTACCGCTTACAAGTACTGTCTACCACTGCCCCTGCTCCGACACATCGCAGATTATTAGTCTATTCCGATCTCCTCCCATACATGTACTGTAAGGAACAGGCCCCGCCAATCAAATGTCATTTATAATAGTGGCATCATCCCCTCTGACAAATGCCATTGGGCCCCGTCATGCACCAGATGCTGGTGGAACTGCTAGTTCACATTTCCTATAGCTGTGCCCCTGGACATCTAGTGGCACATTTATCAAGGCAGTTGAACTAGAATTCTGGCACGACATGCGCCAAAAAGAACAGTGTACATGCTTTACATCACTTTTCACGTGTTTTAGACAGTTTCTAGACACTTCTGCACCTCATTTGACAAAAGGGAGTGTGACTTCACAGTAGAGGGGCATGGCTTAGTGTGCTCCGCCATGCGCCAAAATTTTGGCAAAGTTAGTGGCATAAAGTAAGCCAACTTAAAAATGATGTAAAGTTAGACTAGACACTTTTAACCTGCACCAGATTTATGAATAGTATGATAAATGTGTCGCATCGTAGACTGTCCAGTCTAACTTTAAATTGTCTTAGGCCATGTCCCCAGGGCACCGGTTTGCGGCTGGTTTTTCAGTCGATTTGCGGATTTGCAAACCGTCTGAAAAACCGTCCACAAACTTTTACATTGGGCTCTATGGAAAACCCGTGCAGCAATCCCCACTGCACGGGTTTTCCACCCGGCCACCCGAAAAACATTCCACATGTTCATTCTTCCGTCCGGAATATGAACAAGTTATTTAATCAAGATAAAAATATTTTTAATGGTATCTTGCCTTCCTTATGCTTATTCAGTATAATGATTAATATTGGAGTGATCATTACCATTTACTTAGTAAAATTTACTTAATGTTGGGGGTATTTTTACTTCTATTTATACCCAGTCTATGTTTGTTTTAAGTGTCCTTTTGGTGTTAATAGACAGTCTTAGGCTATGTTCACACGGCGTAATTTCGAAATGCATTTCACCGCGTATTTGCGCTTTAATATGGGCGAGATGCGTGCCGCAATTACACTAATCCATAGTTCTCCTAAAGAACTATGGATTACGCCTCCTTTCCCTGCTCGTACAATACGATCGTATTGTACGCGCGGGGAGATCAGTGACGAGTAATGCATGTCTATGGGACTGTTCGACTGCTTTCATCAATACTGCAGAGCTGCATTTTCACAAACTTACATTCCATCCCATCCTCCCTTTAAAGGGTTTCTCCTGTTTAGAAAATCCCTTTTCAAATTATAAGATCATAGAGAAGGGTCCTCATCCTTTGGTCAGAGCAGATAGTGGTTACCTAGGGTGTCTTGCACTCCGGACAACCTGTCCTGCATTACACAGATGGACCATTGATATGAATGGAGACTGCGTTATTCCTAATTTGCCCTGTGGTGGTGCTGCAGGGAAATTTTACACTTACTATCATATTTCCCCACACATCACGCCCAACAGGGTGACACTTTGGGCCACATGTATGAACCTATTTAGGTCTAAAACGCACCTTTTTTTCCCATAGGTTACTATGGGCAACAGAGTGAGTTTTAGACCAAAACAGTTTCATACATGTGGCCCAAAGTGTCACCCTGATCAACTTATTGTCAAAGGACTCTAATTAGTAGTGATTGTCCAAAGCAGAGAATCCCTTTAATTTAGGTACAGGGGAAGGGGTGACAATTTCCCTTTTTATCCCACGAAGTAAAATAAACTAGAATATGGCCAGGTTCAAATCTGCATCGTAGGTCCCGTTTGGACTACAATGAAGTCCATCAAGTTTCTGTTGTTAAGTTTGTAGTTTTAAAGGAAAACAATAGTGCAGCATGCTCCGCAACTTTTTCAGATATTTTTGAAGGAATCTGTAAAAACAGCATATTCAACACAAATGAGAATCTGTCTTCACCCTTATCTACATGTTGGCTATACCTTCAATCATGAAAGCTAGATAAGACCTGTGTCGCCGGTCACTATAATATAAATGTAATAGGGTATAGTACAGTATAATTTAGTATATTATAACATATTGTTTGCTGTGAGCAACAAGATTAAAACTGTCAGAAAAACTTAACTTTAACACCAATGAAAAATAAAGTCTGCGTTCTGATTAGTTGCTATGGACATTAAAGGGGTTGTCTCACGACAAGGATTGTGTTTTATGTTTAAGACCTTGCAAAAACAATTCACTCTGCAGTATGGGGGACATGTATGAAAACTGACTTGGTCTAAGACTTTCCTTGTTGCCCATAGCAACCAATCAGATCACCACTCATCTTTTCAGAGCACTATATGAAATGAAAGGGACGCTATGATTGGTTGCTATGGGCAACAAGGAAAGTCTTAGACAGTTTTCATACATGTGGCCCTAGGTGTCCATTAACAGTGTCCTACCTATTCCTAGATACCCCCTCTTGTGTGGGCTGCATCAGCTCCTCAGGTCGCTAGAGCTACAGACCTGTTCAATCTCTCATGATAGGCTGCCGGCACTGGTTGCTATAGCGACAGACCTGGCTTCTACTGCAGCCTAGTAGAAGCCAGTAAACACGCCCCTGATTTCAAAATGAAACCAAGAAAACAGGACCGAGGTAAGATGACTCAATGTAGTGAGACAACCCCTTTAAGCTCTAGCTTGACCTGAGCTGCACTACTGTAGCAATACTACTACATATAGCCCCTCCACCATGCAGATCAGCAGACAGAACCCCCATTGAGGAAACATTGAAGGGTAGGCCATCAACAATTATGTCCCAGGTGAGCCTGTTACATCAATCTGAAAACCTAATGAAACATTTTATCCTTGCTTCACCCCTTTCATCCCATCGGTAGCTCGAGGCAGAAAAAAAAAAAAAAAAAAAAAAAACAATCCACCCACATGGCTACTTCCACCCAACATCTTTGGGGAAAATCTCTGGAAAATTGGCTCATCACATCTAAAACCTGTCATAGTGCAGCCTCAAGGAAGGCTGCGAGCCAAGCAAAGATTAGGGACGTGCACTGTAACAAATTGATATACCTGAAGCAGTTTGAAGATCACAGGAAAGCCTTGGCGCTGAACGGTTTTAGAACGCACATTCTATCTTATTGAATATCAGATTTCATTCAGTATTTTAAGATGCAGTGAAAGGAAGCTCTTCAGCAATTACTGCAATCTATCACCAGGTCTTATAAAAGCTTGTCTATGGTTTAAGAGAAAAAAAAAATGCACTCTCTTTAGGAGAGATTAGACAGCTTAAAGGGAATCTATCATTAAGAAACACTCTAATCCCATTTAACTTTAAACACAGTGATAATTAGAGTCGTCTATTCTTCTGTTCCATAGCGGCTTCACTATATCGGTTAAAGGTGATCCCTTGAAGATATATAAACTTACACACAAAAGAAGTCGTATCACCCCACTCACATGCGAAGGGGAGGGGTCACTTCTAAGGAGTATTCTTCCTCTTTGAACATATTTTTACAGCCAATATACCGATGTATTGTATTACTTCTAGAGCAGAAATTACAGGTCAGAGCTGCAATTATAATTCTGCTAGTTGCTATGGGAAACTGTCAGACATGCCTAAAACTCCCTCTATAATGCAGGGAACTGTAAAGGTCCAAACATATCTTAGATAACAGCTGTTTCTCCCACCTACATGCATGATTCCTATGGGTGGGTGTGCATGTGTTTTCAATGGGGAAATGAAATAAACAGAAACAAAGGACTTCTGACTTCTTTCCTTAAAGGAGCTGTCTCATTACAGGCTTTCAGCCTACTTCAATGCTTCTGGCAGCAAAGGATTTTTGAATTCAGGGGCGTGCTTCTTGTCTGACTCTTCTCCTCTCTCTTTCCCCCTCCCCTCAGCACACAGAAAGCTCTCCTCCATAACTTCTATACAGCAGGGTGAGGGAGAGGGGGTTTGCTGCCAGAGTTAACCCTGTGTGCCTGCCTAGGTCTGCTGCAGGCTGTTCACTGCTAAATCAGCTGCACTGTCAGCTCCACAGAGTCACGAGACAGGAGAGGGCTGATCTAGGAGTGTGGAGCCAGAGGTCTGTGAAGCTGTGTATGCTAACAGCAGAGCAGGGGGGATGTAAAGGTTCCTATACCCCTGCTTAGCATACAAATCTCCACATCTCAAGCAACAAACAAACCCTGTCAGAACAGACACAGGGCAGCTGTGAAGTGAGTTACTATAATCACACTGTGTCACTAATACAGCAGAGCATGAAGCGTTCACATGCTCCCCTGATCTGTTCTATTAGTATAGTCACAGCTCCACAGACACATCATGATTATAGTAACACACTTCACTGCTGTCACATCTGACTACAGATCAGCCTCATCTCTGCTCTCCTAAATCTGTGTAGAGAGCAGGAGGGAGCAGGCACACACAGGGTTAATCCCCACAGAAGCCAGAGCCCTCCCCCTCCCTTCCCTACAGAAGCATATTGTGCTGGAGAGGCTCTGTGCTCTGACCTGTATTCAGAAACAGATGAGTCACCAGGACTTGCAGCCAGTGAGATAACAATCAACAGGTCGGCTGCTATAGGGATTTCAGGAGCTGATGCACTACTACTAACAGGGATAACTCAAGATCAGTAGGACATTTGTAATGAACATATATTGCAAAGCTGCTTGTTTTTTAAAGATCTTTTAATTAAAACCCAATCATTGTAGCGAGACAACCCCTTTAAGGGAAGAGTCGGGACCCTATTACTTTGTTCGGAACAATATTACTTTGTCGCATCCGTCTAACATGTATTGACAGATTACTGTACAGTGTTTGGCGTATCTACTATAAAACACAAACTAGAACAAGCTTGGCACAGACATTAAATGGGTTGTCCCACCTCAATAAGTAGCGTCTGCAGCCACATATTAAGCAGTAAGCACACACATTTGGAAATCTCATACAAATGAATGAGAAGATCTCTGCAAGTGTGGCCATCTTGCAATTCTCTGCAGATGACTTGTATCTAACTAAAAGTTGGCTGCAGCCACTTTTGATCGCGATGGGACCACCCCTTTCAGTAAGCAGGGAATGCTGGGAGATTTCTGCTCTGATATCCGTTTGATTGTGAATGCACCTTTGGAGTGAAATGCAGGCTCTAGTTATCAAAGGCTGCTGAATTAGTTTCTTACAGCTCAGAGCTTTATAGACCATAGTGTGCACGACGTCTTATTCAAATGGTAGTCGAATGTGGATATAATCTTTGACATTTAATATAAATGATATCCAATCTTAGCTCACACTACACCGCACTTTGTGATTAGCCAGAAAATACAAAAAGAATAGTGCTCCACGATGAGCCCAGACCTGCGGCCCTGTGCCTAAATATAGAAGACGTGTCTCAGGGCATGTAGGTCAACTGTTATCCCATTCCACCGGAATGGGATAGACTTCACTTCCAGGACATCTTTGAAATAAATGTTGTATACTTCCCGTTAGCAAAGAGGTCATGGACCTCTCATCAGCTTTGACATGAAACGTAACCAGGCAGCTCAGACATACCTCGATAATCCTATCATGAATCTGTAGTCCGCCCTCTTTGGCAGCCGGGCCGCTGTCAACTATTTTTGAAACAAAAATTCCTTCGCTGGAGGGTCCATCTTGGTTGTCCTGCAAAATTGAAAAACAACAAGAAAAAAAAAATATTGCAAATTGCTGAGCTTTATTAATGTTATTATCAGTAAAATAAGCCCATAATACCTTGCACACGCATGTGGTACAGAATTGTGGCATTCAGGGGTCTTTCAATCATACTATGAAACATTTTTTGCATACTATCGGGTTTCCACCTATCCAGAGAATTACAGTCTTTGATTACTTCTGCTTCCCACCTGAGCTGAGAGTTGTAGTCCCAGGTCCCTATTTACTGAGAATGGAAAAAATAAATGCATGTGTAAATTGGTTGGGCACAGCTCCCGCAAACTATAAGGGTAAGTACAGATGGGTCAGGTCCTGTGTTAGTACTATGCAGCGGACCTGCAGAATAAAATCTGCAAGCAACAATTTGCACCAATGGGTGTAGAGTGTTGTAGATCTACTGCAGATTTTACTCCATGATAATCCACAGCAATATTTGCACCAATTAGTGTTGATTTTTGTTTAAGGATTTTTTTATGTAAAGATCCTGTGCAGAAAACCTGTAACATACCCAACCCATCTGAAAGTATCCTTACAGAGAGGGCCAGCGATTCCTTTAGGAACAGAATAATTTGAGACAGACTGGTGTTGAGGGGTAAGTCTAGCAATGATCAGTTAGCAGGTGGACTCTAGACTCCTCCAATCCCTAAAACATAGAAACAGATTTCCCATAGGCAGTTTGCACAGAGACTGCAGGACACTGCAACACAGGCCTATTCAAGTGGTTGAGCCACAGTTTCCAGCAAATCTGGTGTCTGGGAACGTAAGCGCCATACAATCCAATATTCCTCATTGGCGATTGGATGGTAGCTAAATTAAAATACAGTTTGCCAAAGGCAATTAAATACCATAATTTTACCAATATCACTGCCCTGGGAGGTTGAGGGGGGAGGCAGTGATTATTTTAGATTTAAGGCAGTATGCAACTCTAGATTAGTGCAGGCACTATAGGACAAACTGATACTCTAGTGTTAACAGCATAGCTAAGCCGATCTATTTAAATATATTAAATAGGTAGTAAAAACACTTTAATAAAAGTTAGGTTTTAGTTTGAGACAAGTTAGGGAGGTGATTGGTAAAATTATGGTATTTAATTGCCTTTTGGCAAACTGTATTTTGAGAAAATGTGCACCTCAATCCAAGGATAGTGGGGTTCTTCACAGTTGGACACCCGCTGATTAAAATGTAATGCAAGGCTTAGCGATTTGCCTTAGCTTCCTATATTGGAAGACCCCATTAGGATTGGCTCTTTGATGATAGTAGGTAAAAGCAGGTTGTTAGCAGTCAATAGGTGACATCACTGCCCATCTCAGAGCTCCACACAGTGATAAAACTAATGGCACCACCTCATGCAGAGGCAACACTATTTGGCATCTAGCACTGGACATATTGGCTGTCACTTTTCATTGCCTTACAATCTGGAGAAGCAGGTAAAGTATGTTTTAAAAGCAATACTAGGTGGATGTGCCCTTTGGACGGCATTGGAGCACAAGAATAAACATGCCATGTTCATTGCCCTCAACTTGGTAGGTTATGCATGGGGCATCAAGATGGGTGATTAAGCTTTTTAGTTGAATAAGCTTGTTCTAGGGGCATAACGTTATAGGGTGTTGCATCCAGGGTCCATCCACCCATGCTGCAGAAACTAGTACTAGGAATTACATGTCATAATTGTGGCCCTACTACAAATTAGGGCCCAGGATTTTTAAGTTTTACTTGCCTTGGTTACCAGTCTGTTCAATGATAACAGGTCACCAGCCCTGCCATAATGTAGTAGTAAATATAATGATGCCGTACACTTGTACTCGGTTTTGGGGGCTCAGTGGAAGGCCAATAGGCTAAAGTCCAATGTAAAGATAGTCCACGGCACCGCCATGGCAATTTGAGTTATTTTATTAGATCACAAGCCTGTAGAACAGAATATGGCCATATCATCTCTCCATTTAAATGCAGAAGATGGACAAAGTTAAGAATGCAAGTATTCCCATGTTCTAACATTTCGGCCGGAATAAGCCTTCATCAGAGACCGGGGTGTGGAAGAAGAGAACCGGAACACTGGAGAGATATTGCCATATTCTGTTCTACATGCTCGTGATCTAATAAAATTACTTAAATTACCATAGGAGTGCTGTGGATTATATTTACATAATGTAGAAGTAGGCACAGATAGCAACTAATTTAATAATCAGTATATGTATTATTTTAAATAGCAGATACATGTAATTGGAAATACCACATAATGCAATGCCTGGGGGGCTTAGTGTAATGATTTACGAGACAAGTGATGAAGAGTATCAGTGAAATCAGCTCATCATAGCAGTGATTTACACAGAATTTCACATTATATGCGCATTTGCATAATAACTAATGAGCTAACAGCAGACCTAGGAATGAGTTATAAACTGCAGCATAAATAATGACATCACTCACAGCCAATTATAAATGATAACATCACTAAGCATCAGTGACAAGTATGTAATAGATGACTTCAACAAACAGCGTTATATAAATTGGGAGGTTGTGTAACATGTTATCATGCAAGTACTATAGATACCAATTCTAGTTTCAACAACAAACCATACAGTATGTTAGGGGCATTCATCGTGCCCAGATCCATCATACTATTCACCATCCGTAGACTTCTCCTTGTTTCCCCCTCTTTCACTATCGTCATCAATACAGCTGGTGCCCTACATGCCTCCACTGCCTCACTACCAACACCATCATTAGACTCGGACTGGCTCACAGTGGAGGAGGGGAAACCTCTGATGAGCCCCTGGGTAAGGTCAGGGCCTTGGCTGCTTTTCAGGAATAAAGGCAGAGAAAGAGCAGCAGAAAGTAAAAGTAAAAGGCGCCATGTATGAACGGGGCAGGGTCAGAAGTCTGGCGTCTTCTCAGCCCGACATCTAGCGCAGCCCCATTCGCTATAGTTTTAATTCACCCCCACAGTAATATAAGGCACATTACAGATCGCCCGCGACACTATGTAATGCGCCCGATTTCGGGAGGCATGCTGGAGGTAGGGTGCACTAGAACCATACAAAGCTATAGACTTAGAGCTTCCTTATGGCAATTCCAGGCGCATTGCTGCTGGAACAGGTAAACCACTATAAAAGTGGCATACCTGAGCCAGAAATATTGTGTTAGCGCTATAATGCACCTCAGTAATGCGTCGCAGTAGATCGAGTTCATAATTCAGACGCTTGCTACACTATTCTTATGCGCTTTAAAATTGGCTTAACGCCATATATCATACATGTCGCCCAAAGTGCATGTGCAGTTATGTTCAGTAGCTGTAGGATCGGCCCCAATAATCACGCAACTGCACTGGCGAGCTTCAAAGAATCAACTGCACTGGCGAGCTTCAAAGAATCAACTGCACTGGCGAGCTCCAAAGAATCAACTGCACTGGCGAGTTCCAAAGAATCAACTGCACTGGCGAGTTCCAAAGAATCAACTGCACTGGCGAGTTCCAAAGAATCAACTGCACTGGCGAGTTCCAAAGAATCAACTGCACTGGCGAGTTATGAATTTATCCACTGGTGGGCCTCAGGCACCCAATGATATTACTAGTACCTAGTGTGTTTTTTTTTGTTTTTTTTTTAATATAACTGTTGTCCTTGATTCTGACAATAACTACTTATGATCTAACCTGCCCTTAGTGCAATGGGCGGTTCACTGCAAAGACATCACATTTTAGAAGCTCCAAGCACCATTAAATTAGCTCAACATTCTGAAACTGCTTGTATCTTCCTGAGATGAGAGAGGCCAACAAAAGAAAAAAGTCTGAGCCCAGATTTAAATGGCATGATTAGGCCTTCCAAGATTGGGCGTTTTCTGTAAGATAAAAGGACTGTCCTTGTAACTTTAGCATAATCTGTCCTGACAACACTACCTGCCATGTAGTAATAATTTCAAACTTGGCAGCTGGCTTGTTAGCCAAGGTTAAAAACCGAAGGACTGGGGATGACCATCTGACAAGATATCTTATCCAGCAAACAATGGCTTCTCCACAGGAATAGTTGTGTGAACTATGGACTGGACCTAACGTGAACTGGAAAAATAAATTGTAGTTGGGCCAGCACCGAAGTTCTAGAATGTATTTACCCAGGAAGCCAACATGCAGCAGAACATCCACTGGTGAAGTAGCCCTGTTTCCACCATCAATAATCCAAGAACTTGATGAAACACGAATGTCATAACTTTATATACTCAATGATTTTATATACTCTAATGATTACTAGACTGGTCTAACATATGAATGGTTTGGGCACTGCGCATGCGCTCTCGTACGTTGAGGCCGATTGCCTCTTTTGACATGCGTGCCCTTACTGTCATGCGCATTGGGATTTTGAAGTTGCTGACGCGCGTGGGAATAACGGACATGCGCGGTAGAGAATGGAGGACGCCATTCTTTGTACATACCACCGATTGATCCCTCTCGCACTGTTGGGAGTAGGTAATGGAGATTTTTAATTTGCAGATAGATTGTCTATCATTTTATGTATTGAATTTGATTGGGACACGCTGTTGTGTTGCTTTCACTTTGGTTAATTTGAATTATAGTACCTTATAAGTGGGTGTATATATTATGACACTTTAAGCACTTTAGTTATGCTTGAGAAAGGCTCTGCTGCTGTTTTTTTTGAGTCGAAACATTGCACTTTTTTTGTACTCCTGATTCCTGAATAAAAGAAGCCTTTTTATGCTGATGTTCGCGTTTCATCAAGTTCTTGGACCTAACATGAATGGCAGACCTTGGGCAACATGTCAGTTTTAAGGCACATTAAATAAGTGTATACTGCGCCTGAATGAAAGAACCGGTCACAAATCTGGTGTGTGGTATGCCGTGCACAGTAGAATTGATGAGTCTAATCTAGCATATTTGATGCACTTACTTTAAGCACATTCAAATGCGTCATGCCTGGTGTATAATGCGCCTAGTTTTGGTGTACAACAGTTCATTTATATAGAGAATAGGGCGTCAACAGTTTTTGTGCTGCAAAATACACCAATTAAATGGCGCCCTTTGTGTCTCAAATGAACCACAGACCTCATGCCCAGGGCAACTTCTGAGCTCTCAAATGCCATTTGACTATATTTTGCTTTGCAATGTTATGCAGCACAGAACACGATATGGAAGGGCTTCTAGACACCAGGAAAAAAACTGGAGAGTCATAAACTGGGCACCAAGAACATGAAACAAGTCAATGGACATCTGGGATTAAAACAAGAAAAGATGGATATAGCAACAGACAAACAAATTACAGAACACCAAGAGCGATATGTATGTACGGGGCTGCACCAGTAGTCTGGCATCCATCCCAAAAAACTGGCGCAGCCCTGTGCCCTCGATGTATGAGCAGACACACTCCAAAATTAGGTGCGATATAAAGCGCCCACAGCACTTTGTAATGCGCCCAAGATGCGGGGGCGTACTGGATGCGTGTCGCACTACAACCGTATGATTCTACACATTTTTGACTCTAGGACAGAAACCAGGCACATTACTGCTGGAACAGGTAGACCAAGTTAAAAGTGGTTTACCTGAGCCTGAATTGTCACTTTCTAGCTAGAAAGCGTTAAATCTATGACCCGCAGTAGAACAGGTTCATAGATTCAAGCGCATTCTACACTACTAATGCGTGTAGACGTATGAAGGAAGGGGCTTTGAAGTTAACTATTGCATCTCCTTTTCAGTGTATAATGCACCTGAATGTATAAAAGTGTTTTTTTATGCGATTATAAATGGCATCTAAAGTTCGATGCACCACGCCTGTGTGTTGGGTGCATTAGTGACGCGCCAAACGTGTAAAGGCGATAGATAGACTGGAAATAAAAGAAAAAAGTCATTAGAATAGCTTGTCAGTGAACAGAAACTATCGTACTGACCTTGCTTGGTGGACCACAGGTCCCAGTAAGACCTGTGGTGTGCTGGCTCTTGCTGTATGTAGAAGGGTGAGAGCAGCAAAAATAAACTTAAAATTTAATGTATTAAAAAAAAATCTGAAAATCATAGAGGGCAACCACTAGCAATAGGGCACAAAGACTGGCATTTGAAACAATGAGCACCAAACTGAGATGGAAATACATAAGGTGGAGGTGATCTGCAAGCACCCATACCTATCCCTTTAATAATGTTATAATGAAATGTGTAACTGTGCCTTAATATGCGATATGCTGCAGTTTGTTAAAACTATACTGCATTATTTATTTCACTCCACTAACCCTAAAGTTTTGATTAAAGGCTGTCAGCCATCTTGGGAAACAATCTAACCTAAAGCTTAAAGGGGTTATCTCACCATGCTGTTTCACAGAGTCACAGACTGATTTAGATTCACACTGCCTTGTTAGGTCTTGGGTAGTTCTTTAGTTGTGATTAGCATATTAAGCTTCTCTATAACTAGCCGAGACATTACAAAGACTCAAGTGCAAGAGATATAATCTGTGTAAGCAAAGCTACAGTTCTCAGAGGAGTGAAAAAACAATTTCTTATCTGTAAAAGTTGATCTTGTTAGGAATAAAGTCTCTGCTCCCTCCCACCATGGTGAGGTCTCTCTCTGCTTTACATCTAATCAGGAAGGGAGAGCAGGACGGTAACCAGAGAAACTTCTATGCACTCACAGCAGATAAAGTCTCACTTATCTCTGGAACAGGGCAATTTAATAAGACCAATGTACTTAGAAAGTCTTCATTTACTGTTCCCTACATACTGAAAGCAAAATGATTGTAGTTAGAAAACCCCTTTAAAAAGACAGATAGAAACCGCCATCTTGGGGCACAACCTGACCTAAAGCTTAAAAAGACAGAAGGTTTAGGTAAAAACCATCAGCTATCAAGGAGCACAACCTGACCTAAAGCGTAAAAAGAATTTAAAAACAACCGTTTTACTGTTAGGCCATGTTCATACGGCTTATTTAGATGTGGTTTTGGACGAGGTTTTTGGAGCATTTCCACACCCAAAACCTCGCCTGAAACACACTTCTTCAGAAGAGGTTTTAGAGGCGTTTCTCGGCGAGGTTTTGGGCCAGGACAGCCAGAACAAAAACCGCACCGAAAACCGCGGCAAAAACACGCTTCAAGAATTTACATGACACTTCTTTTTCAGTGCTTCCAAAGAAGTGTGTAAAAACCTCATTGTGTGTGAACTACAATGAGGTTTTACATAGGAATCAATTAAATGAACTGGGGGCGTTTTGAACAAGGTTTTGGGCGAGGAAACGCTCTAAAAACCTCGTCCAAAACCTCGTCGAAATAAGCAATGTGAACATGGCCTTAGAAGGGACTGCTCCCATCTAGAATAACAAAAACTTAAGAGCTATGTACTCTTGAGACTATAACCATTATCTTTGCGTGGCATTTAAAGCGACAGTAACCACCAAGTGTGTTGTGCCTCTACATGAGAAAATGAGGGTCTCCTGCGTTGCACCTTAAAGTGACTGCAACATTCTGACATGATAGGATCACAACCATTACAAACCACATACTTAACACCAGGGACCTGGCTAGAAAACTATTAAATGCCAAAAACTGGTACACCAAATCACTGGACAACAGAACCTGGGGCACAAACCAGGCGAATTGCCCTGCTAAAAATTGGGAGTCTGGTGACCTTGACTCCCTCTTGTGATGCTTTAGATCATATAGTATGAATTATGTTTTGGGGTGGAGGGGATCTTTCTGGGCAACCACACAACCGATTAGAAGTCCTGGCCTCCAAGCTTCCCTTATAAAATGCTACAGATTAATATTTGCATGTTTACATTTTTTTATGTCTAGTGCCCGTTAAGAACCTGGCAGCGGTGAGAGTTTTATGAACAGCAAATTCATACATAAATTTTTTGGCACACAAGATATAAAAAGCTCCCACACAGCAGCACCTTTATTCCGACAGCTCAACAGAAGTCCTGTGTAAGAGTGATCACCTCTACAAGGCCCTTGTCTGCCTCCTAGAAGAGGAGGAGACCTAGAAAACGCTGTGCAAGTAAAAACAGTAATGTCACCCATGGTTGCTGGGGACACCAACTCTTATCTGTCTTCATACAAGACTGCAGCATTTTTGATGGTCTGCTAGGGAAATCACTGCTTATTTTTATGTGCTCGTTTTTATAGTCGACTTTAATCTCTAATTAGGTTTGCAGCCTGGCACACCACGTGCTGCCACATAGGGAGTGCCACTTCATAGGGAATCAATAGACCTTTTTATAGGCTACATTTGGTGCCAAATCACATATGATTCAAGTACATCCTCATATAAGACTAACTCTCAGATGATCAAACATCTCCTTACACATACATAACCCCTGTGTACGTTAAGGCTGCATGATTTACTCACAGTGTTCATTGAAGTATAAAGTAAAACTCAACAAAAAAAGGTTTAAAGAAACTGTTGTCTAGAGAATGCGGTTGAACCAGCATGTGGGGTTATCATACAAAACCTAATAATGCGGTTCCTCTTTATTGATCTCAAAATGGAAAACAGAAGAAAAGTGAAAATTATAAACTTCTAGCACAAATGTTGTAAATCACAAGAAGTCAGTCCAAGTTTGTGGTAGATGGATGGATAGGAGATAGAAAGATACATAGATATAAGAGAGAAAGAGACAGACAGATAAATACAATATGTCTCAAAAGTAAGTACACCCCTTTTTTAAATTTTTGTAAATATTGTATTATATCTTTTCATGGGACAACACTGAAGATATGACACTTTAATAAAATGTGAAGTAGTCAGTGTACAGCAGTGTAAAGTTGATGTGACCTTAAAATAACACACAGCCATCAATGTCTAAACCGCTGGTAACAAATGGGAGTACAAATTGTGCCGAAAGTGTCATTATTTTGTGTGGTCGCCATTATTTTCCAGCACTGCCATAACTCTCCTGGATATGGAGCTCTCTAGAGCTTCACAGGCTGGAGCCACTGAAATCCTCTTCCACTCCTCCATGACAACATCACAAAGCTGGTAGATGTTAGACACCTTTTCGCTCCCCCACCTTCTGTTTGAGGATGCCCCACAGATGCTCAATAATGTTTAGGTCTGGAGAAATGCTTGGTCAGTTCAGCAACTCTACCTTCATTTTCTTACACAATACAGTGGCCATCTTGGAGGTGTGTTTTGGAATAGATAGTTCCGCAACTTTACCCTCATTTTCTTAAGCAAGGCAGTGGTTGTCTTGGAGGTGTGTTTGGAGTCATTATCATGTTGGAATACTGTTCTTCGGCCCAGTTTCAATATTTCACAGTACATTTTGGCATTCATGGTTCCATCAAAGAACTGTAGCTCCCCCAGCCGGCAGCACTCTTGTAGCCCCAGAACATAACACTCCCACCACTATGACTGTAGACAGGATACACTTGTCTTTGTATGCCTCACCTGGTTGCTGCCATACATAATTGACACCATCTGAACCAAATAATTTTATCTTGGTCTCATACAACAGGACATGGTTCCAATAATCCATGTCCTTAGTCTGCTGGTCTTCAGCAAACTGTTTGTTGGCTTTCTTGTGCACCATCTTTAGAAGGGGCTTCCTTCTGGGACGACAGCCATGCAGACTAGGGTGGCCCTTAGCACAAAGTGAAAAAATTAAAGTGGTTCATTGAAATATCTCCCCTCCCACTCCCTCCGCCAAAGTTGTTCCCCTTATGAAGAGGATAATTTGTGTAAATTGTTTTTGCAATCGGACAGCATTTACAGGTGGCACTTAGTGGAATTAGTGGAACTAATTTGCAATTTTTGAAAAGGCAAGGGCTACCTGTAAATGCAATCCAATTGCATAAACAATTCACACAAATTCTCCTCTTCAGAAGTGCAACAACTTCATGGAGTGGGACATTTGAATTAACCACTTTCATTTTTTTACCTTGTGCTAAGGGCCATCCTCATGTAGACCCCCTGGTGCCACCTCTAAATGTTATCTAAAATTTAAACAGGTTGAACAGTTTGAAAGGATGAGAACTGGAAATCTTAAACATTCATTTTTAAGAGCCCCCCTAATGCAGACCAATTTGATGCAGTGTGCGACATATGTTCTGAGCACTGACAGGCTGACCCTCAACCCTTTTAACCTCTGCAGCAATGCTGGAAACACTCATAGGTTTATTTTGAATAGACAATCTCTGGATATGATGCTGAGCACATGCACTCAACTTCTTAGGTTGACCTTGGCGAGGCCTGTGCTGAGTGGAACCTGTCTTGTTAAACCACTGTATGTCTTGGCCATTGTTGGCAATCTTCTTACAGCCTAGGCCATTTTTATGTAGAGCAACAATTCTTTTTTTCAGGTCCTCAGACACACCTGCTCCCGATTCACACCTGAGACCTTGTAACATTAACAAGTCACATGACACCATAGAGGGAAAATGGCAAAGTGAGCACAATTTGTCCATTGCACTTAGAGGTGTACTCATGTTTGTAGCCAGAAATTTAGACATTGATGGGTGTGTATTGAGTTATTTTGAGGGCACGCCAAATTTTCACTGTTGGGGTATGTTCACACGACGTTTTTCAATACATTTTTGAATCCGGAAAACATTTTGAAAAAAGTCGCGTAAACATATCCATACACATGCCCAAAGTGTGGGACGTGTTTGGGTATGTTTTCTGTACAGCAGAAACGTACCCTATAGTTTTAAATAGAGTGTTGGATGAGTAAAATGGATCAAGAATTGAACGGCTCCATTAAACACATCCAAAAGACATATGTAACGGATGACGATACTTCTTTTACATTGAAATCAATGTAAATTACACTAAGCATTATTATATACGTGTTTGGGTCCGTTTTTGGGTCAGAAAAACGTACCCAAACACGTATCTAAACGCTGTTTGGACCTCCCCTTATACAAGCTGTAAACTGACTACTTTACATTTTATATAAGTGTCAGATCTTCAGTGTTTTCCCATTAAAATATATAATATTTACAAAAATGTGAGGTGTGTACTCAGAAGTAGAAGAATGATAGCTACATAGATATGAGATAAAGATAAGAGATGTAGATGTAAGAAATGTAAGAATGCTGCAACTTTTTGTAAAACAGATACATACAAGACAGAGAGATTGATATAAGTAGATAGGTAAATAGACGGACAGACATTCAATGTGGCATTTTATAATGTTGTCATTAACGGTCATACTATGAGAAGAGACAATGAAACCTTAGTGAGTGTGAGTGGGTAAATAAAGCTTTTACTGTTAACATTTCGAGATAGAAATCCTCCTGTATTCGGTGGGTCCCCTCCTGAGGCATGAATAGTAGACAGTCTCCCACAGAGACCAATGTGCCCTGTGTTCCTTTAGCTTCAGACATTCACCCCCATGCTCAACAGGAAAAGGAAAACACATTTTAACAATTAACATACCACACACGACCGGCCACCGATAATATTAAATCCCAGGGATCCAGATTCTCGGTGGAGAACAAGAGTGAGCGCAGTCGTCTCTTCTCCCTACAATGCACAGGTAAGAAAATTCATGGTGACTACATGAGGTACAGAGCGCCTAGTGTATGTCCCTCAGGCTCCGCTAAGCACTTAGTAAATACACGTTTACCAAATAATAAAAGCAAGACATTTTCCTCAGAGTCATGACTGAAATCTCAAAGCAGGGAAGGAATCTTGTGCGGTTTATTGGCCACAGCTATATTCCTAATCCTGGACCAATGACCTATTGACAGACCAGGCATTTTTTTTATCATAAAATCAGGAATGAGGTATAAGTTAGTAGCTGTCTCATGCCTTTTTATGCATAATGAAGATACCCTAAATGTACATTTTGAATGTGCTTTGTGTTTGAATATTTTAGCACCACTGCTTGTTGTCAAAGGAAACACGGGCCTTCACGGTCTAATGAAAATCTAACCTTCTTGTACACAGCAACCAATCAGCTCAGGTTTTAATACAGCTATGTATATTCACATATATTAACTTGCTGCACATTTATGGCAAAATACCAGCAAAATTATTATTTAGACATTCACCAAGGCATTAGCGCTACAGGGAAAAAAAAATATAGCACCAACCATCATCTACTTGATGCTAGGTTTGGTTGGTTTTAGACAGTACATGTAACATGGTAGTTTGCATTATTTCATCCCACATTCAAAAACATAAAATAGCATAAAATAAATTAAGCACAGACACAAGCAGCCTACTTTTGGTCTATTATGGCATGTCCCCACGGCACCGGTTTGTGGACGGTTTTTCAGACGGTTTGTGGTTTTGCAGACCATCTGAAAAACCGGCTGCAAACTAACACACCGGGCCGCTATGGAAAACCCTTGCGGCAGTCCCCACTGCACGGGTTTTCCGCCCGACGGTTTTTCATACCACCGGCAGCCTGAAGAACATTGAACATGTTCATTCTTCCGTCCGGATTTCGGATGGAATATGAACATAGCAATGGGAAGGGGGGAGGGCTTTTCTCCGTTCATCGCGGAGAAAAGCCGTCCCCCAGCAGTCGTGGGGACGTCACTAAAACAGGACAAATACCGGTCGGATAAACCAACCGGTATTTGTCCTTTGCCATGGGCATGAGCCCTTATAACTTATGGCTAGGTTGGGGGTATTCCTCTGTATTCATCCAATTACCTTTTTGTTGGTATTCAGATGTATACTAGGCATATAGATGTGAATATACCCAAAGGGGGTGTTCACATCATGTTTTTGATGTGTTTAATATGTATGCCAGGAAGGCTTCTGGCATACACACAAAATGTGTCCTTATAATGGATGTACAGTGGCATCCAACACATACAGGGACCTATTTAAAAAAAAATGGATACAGTGTGAAACAACGTTTTTATGTACAATAAGCTACTAAGGTTTCTGTATAATGGATACTTGTGACAAACACCACACAGTTGTATTTGTTCCAACTTGGGATCCCAGTATAAAAACCTATAGATTTAAGTTTTTTTTTACTGGACTCTACTACACTTTTGCATCCTGTTTTGGCACTCTACAGAAGTATACCACCATGATGGAGGCCAAAAGGACCCATTTTTTGTCCTACATCGACTTATCTAACCCTATGGATGTGTCTAGTAGGCTCAACACCTATCACTCTATTAAGAGTTTACTTAAAAACCGGTCCAGTCTAGGCAGTCGTCTGTGAGCGAAAAAACTTCAAAAGCAAAAAATGGTTTAAAAGGGGTTCTCCACTTTTGACAGTTCCCATCTGGAAGAAGGGTCCCTTGACAATAAACTGATGACGCAGGAGTATCCCTGAGTATCCTAGCAGTTAGCTATAATTTACGTGAAAACCTTGCAGTAAGGCTAGCTTCACATCACATAAATCCACTAGTCTGATGTACACAATATTTTTAAAATAAAAACATGTACCCTAATGTGTGCAGTAAAATATATAACGGTATATTGACTTCTATGGACATATCGCCACAGTATATATCGCTGGTATTTGTTTCATGATCTTCCGTAGTCTGTCCTTTTGTTTGTTTCTTTTGACAGATGGCAGTCACTGTGCTTTCTCAAGATGAACAAAAGACATTACAGTATACCAGTCTATGCCAATGGAAACTGTATACTACATGAAACCACCGTGGTTTTTGCACAAAACGTGACAAAAACCGCGGTCCTGCATCGGAAAAAAAACAGCCGCTTTCACCCGTTATTTGCCCGATGCAGTGTAGACATGGCCTAAGTGTACGGCATTGAAGCATTACAGTGTCTATTCATATCAATTGGTTGTCTGTGTAATGAAGGACAGGACAGGTCCCCTGTAGCGAGAGATACTCTTTATATCCGCTCTTGCTTACTACTCTCTATTCTAGCCAAGAGATGCGGTTCCTTCCTGGAGCCCAGGCTTCCAGAATTGTACATAATTGGAGCAAATCCTCCTCTGTTCACTGCATCAAGGCTTTTGTTTTTAATGTAAGCAACAATGCTCTATCACAGGGGTCCCCAACTCCCGTCCTCAAGGCCCACCAACAGGTAATTTTTTCTGGCTTTCCTCAGCATTGCAAAGGTGATATAATTATTCTCAGTGCATTCTGTGGGATATCCTAAAAACATGACCTGTCGGTGGGCCTTGAGGACTGGAGTTGGGGAACACTGCTCTATCAGATCTGTCTTACATTAAATATCAATGGTGCCCCACAGACCCCTATGACTCCAACAGCAAAGGGTTCTTTAGGATTCCATTGTGGTGTCTCATTGCGACATGAAGTAAAGTGCAGCATGCAGCGCTATTCCTTCCGTCAAATCTCATGGAACTTGTATGAGCCTCGTAGCCAATAGAAGTTCTGGATGGTTTTTCAAACCCTGGATCTGAACAAAAATGTTTTTATTTACTGGAAACAAGCAGAGATCTTGAAAACCGTGCATAATTGTAACACAATGGGGGACATGTCCAAAAAGAGGTGTGGCCACGCTATTTTTAAGGTGCATTAAATCAATGTAAAGTGTACCTGAATGAATGAACCTGTCAAAAACCTGGAGTATGGTCTACCATACATTGTAAAATTGCTGCGCCTATATAGATGCCTTGCATAATTTACACGTGTAGCATATCATTTCTAGCATATTTGATGTGCCTACTTTAGGCACATTCAAATGTGTCATGCCTGGCCTATTATGCGCATAGTTTTGGTATATTACAGTTCAGTGTCAGTTTTTTTGGTGCAAAATACACCAAAACAATGGTGCATTAGTATTGGGACATGAATATAAATAAGTAGCCAAATGTTCCACTTTAAAGTGATCAATTTACATAAAAACAGAAAACTCCTCATTTCAGTACTATAATTTACAATTGTTTCATGGTTCCAGCAAGAACTATATACACACATATATATATATATATATATATATATATATATATATATATATATATATATATATATAAATATATATATATATACACCACACCACACACACACACAAACACACACACCCCCAGAGTATCACATCTACATTAGACGGAAGCGGTCACATTAAAGAGAACCTGTCACATAGATTATGCCTCCCTTTTGAGGGCAGAACAAGCTAGTGTCAGACCTGCTGTTTCCAGCGCTGTGTCCCTCATTCTATAACATGCTGTAGTTTGCGTGTATTTAATGCTCAGATCTGCAGTTTTCAGCCAAAAGAGTCAAAGAGTCAGTTTCTTTCAAACCCCACCAGAGGCTAGCCCCGCCCACTCAACTGCTGACCCTATTACTTTGAATAGATAGAAACATGTGAATAACTCAGTGGGTGGTGCTAACCTTTGGTAGGCGGGGCTAACACTTACTCATGAATAAGATTTGAGGGATAAATGCTCTAAAACTGCTGCATCTTACAGTATACGGGACACAGCGCTGGAAACAGCAGGTCTGACACTAGCTTGTGCTGCCCTCAGCAAGGGGGTCATAACCTATGTGACAGGTTCCCTTTAAGCATGCTATCTGAACTACCGGTATCATGTGATAGAGCAGGAGGGGCTGAGCAAATTGATATATAGTTTTGGTTTAGTAAGAGAAGATTTGATAGAAGTTGTATTTTATTCATTTACATCCCTGCTTCCTCAGGGTTAAAGAGTCCAGTAGGCGGTGTTATCAATAATTGACAGCCTTTCTTGCATGAGTGTGTATACAGAGATAGCTGTCAATCACTGGTGAAAATGCCTACGGGACTCCTTTACCCAAAATAAGGCAGGGATTTAAATGAAGAAAATACAAGTTCTGCTGAATCTTTCCCCACAATATATCAATCTGCTCAGGTCCTCCTGCGCTATATCATGCTGTTTACACATCAAATAGCATGTTTAACGTGACAGATGCTATTTAAGTACATTCAGAATAAGGTTAAACGTCAGGGCATTACACTTGAAGTGGTGTGTATATATATATATATATATATATATATATATATATATATATATATATATATATATATATATATATATATATATATAAAAATATAAAAATAAAATTACACCCGATACATGACTGGAGAGAGGGCTTGTCTTATATAGTACACAGAGCACAGGGCTGTATCTTTCTGACTGGAAACTTGTTCTAGATTCTGTGGTTGTAAAGATAATCTTTAATATTATAGGTATTGGTAATATTATGGTAGCAGCTGTCCACTTTATACACTCCATACTTTACAGTCTTTCCCATCAGCCTAACGACTCTCAAGCTCACGCAGTGCAAATTTTGACACCTCTATAAACGCCTACGTCCTTTTACCGTAAACTCATGCTTGTTGGCACAGATCCATTATCACTAAGTGTGGCTAACACAGTCCTTAAAGAATAACACCAAAAGATGCCAAGGCTCCAGTCATACTTAGTAACCGAGATCCAATAGGTTTAAAAATCAAAGCAAGAACACAATGAAAATAGTTACTATGAGATACTGCGAGTTTGTTTTCATTATTATTTTTTCCCCCATAGACATCAATGGACGCAAGAAAATAATAGAACGGTCACACGGCAGTGATAAAATGGCTGTCGGATTCTGATTAAGAATTCGACCGGTATTTTATAGTCTTTTTGAATGGTTTTAGGGGACGGTTCTGTCCGCGGTGTGATAATTTGGCCGTCCCCTAAACCATTGAACAGTACATGTTCCACCTGAAAACTGCACAAAAGAAAGTACACATTCCAAGTTTTTTGGATTTGAAATCCGTCCACCAGAAAATCCAAGCTGTGAAAAACTACAGCTTGGATTTTCTATCAAAGTCTATGGGGATGGTTGACAGTAAGTTTTCATACACTTTTCAAATCCGAAAACCATCTGAAGAACTGACTGAAAACCCTTGCCGTGTGGACATACCCTAAACAGACAGTGGCATACACAGTTCCTACAAGTGAGGCCACACTGTACCACAGTAAAAAAGGTTTTTATTGTCATAGATTAAAGTGTTTCACCAAAGTGCCATTTGGCTTTCTATCAAGTTCCCACACATACTTCCCCAAAATGTCAATCCCCTCTCTAGAAACATTTCACAAAGTCTCAATTTGGGGTATATGGTGGTGTGGCTTACAGGTTCATAAGACTTCACTACCTTACCAGCTGGTGGAACGCTCCGCATCTTGGAGTTTGGTTTCATGTGATCCCCTGAGGAACCATCTGCCTATTTGGAGAGGGAAACGCATTGGGATGTGACCTCTGCTTATAAGGACAGTAAGAACAATTCTATTAAACATTTGTATCTACTGTATGCACTGCACTGTTTGTGTGGTATGGTTATTTGAAAAAATTGTGTTTTGGAGAGCTATCTGGTGACCACCATTAGAGTTGTACATGTATTAGGGCTGCATAGGGAAAGCCTTCTAGTGGTGGGGCTGCCCTTTTTGGGACGATGTCCCCACTTATTTGGTAGGACAACAATAGGGGCCAGAATAGATCTACAGTATATGAGTGTTATCTACGGTTTTGCCCACAGAGTTGTTGGACAGTGTGGTGGTCATTAGGTGACCTATTGCCTTTCAGGACACATAGTACATACATTTTTTCCTCCAGTTTGGGTTGTAGGATGTCAAATTATATAATTATTGGACATGTGTATTTTTTAATTGCTAAGTATTAAAAGTTATATTTTAGAGTGGATTTGGTATATTTTCCTGTGATTTTTTACATAATATGGACCCATAGAATCTTCTTGTGCTCTATATAGGTTTCTGTTCACATGACTTTGCCATGTACATTTGCCCATCTTTTCATCTAAAAATATTTTAATTCTTCTCTCCTCCAATTTGTTGGGGGAGAGTCAGGAGGCCACCATACACATTAGGCAGTCAACTGGTCCCACCAGAATCTGAATAAAAATATAATCTGCCCCATTTATCATTAAACATAACATTTGGTCTTGCTTCCCATACTAACCAATCACTTGGAGGCTCTAATTTTGCCAGAGCAGTTTAACAAATGAAAGCTCTTATAGGATGCTGTGGGCACCAAGTTGAGTTTTTCCATTAGATGTTGTAAATGAATGTCCTCAAATGCACAATTAGGCTATGGTCACACGGCAGTGACAAAATAGCGGTAGGATTCTGATTAAGAATCTGACCGCTATTTTATCGTCTTTTCATTGGTTATGGGGACGGTTCCTTCCGCGGTTTGCGGATTCACCCCTCCCCCGAATCACGGAACATATCTTCCGGCAGAAGAATGTGCGTGTTCTGAGTTTTCAGCACTGAAAGTGTTAGCTCTGAAACAGCGCTGTTTCCTTGGCGGAAATTCAACATTTGTAAGCGCGGAATTCCTACAAGGTAACAATGCTGCAAGTCCAAGGCAAATTTTCTCCCTCTTTTACTTATTAATGTTCAGCACGTAAAACGCTGCATAGAATTCGCTTGTACATTTTGTGTCTGCACTTACAGTATGTGCCAAAAATACGAGTAAAATCTCAAGAACGATGACGTTGATTCTACATAGGGTATAATGTAAGTCAGTTGACCGTCAGATTGGATGCTGACTCTGAAATGGATTCCGTGCCGAATCCGCCCCCGAATGAGTATCCAAATCCATTGTTTGATCGTACCCTTTCACAATACCTGGAGTATAAATTCTAATTCCTAACAGAACCATAAATGAAGCCCGCTTGCACTGGATCCAAACTCTTCACACGTATTTAATCTTTAAAAGGAATCATTTATTTAATCATGGACTACGTGTTTCATCCAAGTAAACACTTTTCCAGGTCCATGAAAAATAAATAAAAATAGAATCTATATAAAAAAAAAAAAAAAAATAATAATTTTAAAAAAAATTATTTTCAGTTCTGTTGCCTGTTATTTTTTTCTTTGGAACTTAAGTGTTGTAAGGGTTAAGTACAAAAATATCCATCAGCTCATGAGCTATAAAAGCAAGGAATGGGTAAACATAGTCTGTGTCCACAGCAGGCTAATGTGCTATGCTCACAGCTGTCAGCCAAGAACCTATCACTCAGACAAGACTAAATACGGCTTCTTCCCAAACAGTCCCGCACACGCAGCTTGACGTTTGTCACATATAACAACACACAATGGGATTGAGAAAATAAACCAGGATATGTTATTATTATCATGTAACTGTTCGGCTTCAGGATACACCTGTCATAAAACAGGACTTGATTTTAACAAAAAGAAAAATTGCACACACACAACATGGTCGCCCACACGAGCAGAATGTCGGTTGACTGTGCATTTTCTCAGCCAACGCTTTTTGTGATGGAAATCTCGCAGCTGTTTTGAGGCATCCATGTTTAGCCCAGATAATGCTACGACTTGGCACGTATCTTTGTGGTAATCGCCTGATCAACAACACACTCTAGAAAATTATCTTCTTTAGTGGATGCGATTCACAGAAATTATCCATGTGGCTCTCGTTGGCAGAGCCTTCCTGCCGGTCATGGGACACCATCCAGCACAGAGTCGATACACAAATTTGTCAATGTGTTCGCTGTAAAGCTGGAGTATGAAGCTCTGAGTACATATCCTCAAAATAAAAAAAAACTGTTCCTATAGATTAGAACTGCGTTTGACCATCCATCAAAACGTGTATGTTATAATGTATCCGTTAAACGTATGACAAACGTGCACTGTTTGGAGCAGACAAATGACATCCGTTTTGTTTTTTTTTCTACATTTTGTACTGGCTATTCTATTGGCCGTCACTCGTTGGGTAGCTTTGTTTATATATTTTATGACTGATACAAACGTATACGTTTACAGCTCGGGCACAAACACTAGGATTCATTGTCCATTGACAAATTGTAAAAAAAAAAAAAAAAAAAAAAAGTATAATGTAAGATATACTTTCTTTCAACTTAAAAAAGCAGTGCCCTGCGTCGTCCTTCTGTTAGGCTATGTTCACACGGCGTACTTTCGGCACGCATTTTGCCGCATATTTGTGCTCTAATACGGGCGAGATGCGCGCCGAAATTACGGTAATCCATAGTTCTCATAGAGAACTATGGATTACGCCTCCTCTGTCCACTCGTACAATACGATAAATGACATGTCACTTATTCGTGGCGCTTTCGTGCTGTGAGTAATTCATGTCTATGGAGATGGTGGGCTGCCACCCCATGTGCGCCTCGGGAGTACGCGCTGAACATATACATCGTGTGAACATACCCTTAAAATTAAATGCATATTTGATAGAAAGTGTAAGAACGGACACTATGTCAAGGCAGATTGCACATCCATCTACCTATATGAGTCAATGCACACGTTAACGCAATCGGTTTTACCTGCGTCAGAACGGATCAGTCATCCATTCAAAAAAAAAAAAAAACGTAGTGTGCACTGAGCCTTAGCAATTTAAAGTTACTATAGGCCCTTTGGGCTTCCTAACAACTAAGGCTTGGTTCACATCACATTTGACCATACTCCAAACATGTATGTTATAATGTATACACTAAGGGCCCGTCTACATGGCATGGTTTTTTGGACGGTTTCTCCGACGGTTTGCGCATATAGAAAACAGTCTTAAAACCGACCAGCAACCATCCCCAATAGACTTTAATAGAAAATCTGTTCAGCAGTCCACACTGAACAGATTTTCTGCCGGATGGTTTTTCAGGCTGCCGACGTTCCGAAAAACTTAGAACATGTTCATTCTTCTGCACGGTTTCTGCACAGAAAGTTAACATTGAAGTCAATGGGAACCGAGCAGAGAGTTAATTAACATTTTTTTTTGTCCAGGTTCTTGGCAGGTTTTTGTGCAGTTTGCATTTTTTAGACAAAGAACTGGAGAATGATGCACCATAGGTACCACACAATCCATAGAAAATATATATATTTTCTATGGATGTGTGTACCTAAGTACATACTAATATATATATATAATAGATATATATAAATATATATATAAATAAAAATAAATAAATAAATAAATAAATAAATATGTGCTAATGTAAGGATACAAGGGACTCTGACAAGGGCTAGTTTGTGAAGGCTAGGTGACTCGGTCTAAGCACCTTCAGTACGGTTGGAAACATGTCAATTCTTGGTCCTAAAGACGCAGCAGGAGCCCCATTTACAACTATAGGGTGCGATCCTGCTGCATCCAACACACATCCAAACACGCAGCTGTGTGCTGGATATGCGCTGGATCCGTTTAGGATCCAATCACCGCAGTGTTTTTGGATGCCATTTTCAGATCCAAAATGGATCCGAGATCCACAAACGCCGTGTGAACGGCCCCTGACATAAGACACTTTTCATACCAGACCCTTATTATGGGCCACATGAATGAAAACTGTCAAGGTATAAGATGTTCCTTGTTGCCCATAGCAACCAGAGCTTCACTTTATTTTTCAGATCACTATATGAAATAAAAGGGAGCTC